>PRKT01000896.1:5613-52212 GCA_003671525.1 Saccostrea glomerata | reverse complement strand
GGCCCCCCCCCCCCCCCCCCCACCCTGTACTCCTTGTCATGATCTAGAAATTACGAAAAAATCCGTCGTCAATTCAATGTGTTTATATAATGGCCTCAATGATAAATTATATAGACCATAGAACTAATTAATAAGAAATGGTGACTTTAAGCGAGACAGCTGATATTCTTGTTTTATAAACTTGTTAGTCAATAATTAACCTAAATTTAGAAATTGTACAAACATGTAAGTAGAGTTTGCTCTTGTATGAAATATGTGCAGATAACGAACAGTGTTCGATTCAACTGATTAACATAAACCACGTATGAAGGTATATTACAGCATTAGTAAGGGAAGTTGATGATTGAAAAGTTAGTCATCAAGTTTTTAGAAATTGTTTTTATCAAGTTGGTGTAGATTTACTTTAGCGCCTTTTAAATGGGTGTAATATAAATATAAGTAAACAAAACATTAAGCGATGTACTTGATTTAGTGGAAGGTGATTTCCGCGAAGAATACACAGGCAACTGTAATATGTTTATAGTATTTTTAAAATGTTTAAAACCAGGCGTTATTACAGAAAGAATACAAATAATTATACTGTTATCATTACTGTGTTTTATAGACATTTCAAAGATCTCTTGACATCAGAAGTTACATAAATATAGCATCTGCTTTTTTGTCATCAAAGATTATATTGTAAAAGAATATATATATTATATCAATCCAAAGCTTAGTTAATATTCAAATGTAACATCGAGACTTGTGGGTGACTTGTCAAAATATTCTCCAAACGTCTTCTTTAGAATTTTCATATTCAAATTCCTTCCATTTCTTATTTCATCTCCCAGATCGATCGTTCTGTCTCATAGTATAACAAGGATTGAAGAATTTTGTTCCTAAGTACACTTCAATCGAATGTTACATATTTCTCATTGCAAATTAACGTCTATGAAATAAAAAGCAATCAATCATATGAAGAAAAAACCAGTTAGATGATACAAACTAGTATCTTAGCAAAAAATTTAATATATTAATATATAATCTTGTGATTAATAGGTTAGGATATTTTTGACAGTTATCCACACATATTCGTATTTGAAAAATACCACTTACATGTACTTCCTTTTATGTTGATATAATACTGCATTTGTTTTGCAGGTAAAGATACTGGTACGTATTTGTCACTTTCGTCATTTTCTTGATTAATTCATGGAAGTTATTGATTTTTTTATTCTTCATTCATTAATAAATAAACAACCCCCTGAAAACGCTAAGTTAACTCGAATCAATATGTATTTTGTATATAGAATGTGGTCACTTATGTGCTAGTGGCAATACTTCCATTTGCATGTACAATGACCTAAACAACCCTGCCTGTTTCTGTGAACTCGGCCTGACGTATACGGGGAGTTATTGCAAAAAAGGTAATAATTAGAAATAAAAAAAATTAAGCACTTGTGTTTTTTCACGTTTTGTTAAAAGTATTTAAACATTTTATCAAAGGAATTTGATTAAAGTGTCTGTGAAGAACAAAGCAATGTTAGTTTTAAAATACGTAGAATTGTATAATAAAAACAATCCGTAAGTTTGACAGTCGAATTCGCAATAATAACAGAGATATTTCGAGTCAAAGTGGGCGGTTCTCGCACCTGCCTAAATCCAATCAGCGCTACTTCCGGTTTTAACCAAAATAGTGAAAAACACCGTGTGACGTCACATCACACCAAGTTCAAAATGGCGAGTATAAGCAACGACAGCGAAGCCTCCGATTCTGCGTCCGATATCGACCTACATATGTCGTTTGAGGCCTCATCCTTTGAAGATACGCAAGAAGAACATTTCCAGAATGTAGCCCCTTATCGATTTGAACCTGCGGCGACTGATTCCAGCGAATCTGATGGCTCAAGTGAGGACGATGTCGACGATCAACCGAGACTCGGCAATACGGACTGGTATGACATTCACGTTTAATCTCTCTGTTATATTAGAAAGCAAAGACTATTTTTTATACTATTAGAATCATTTAGGGTCTAAACTAATAATAATTAATAAAAATATGGCTATATACGCTAAATTATGCGAGAAATTAGACCATGTGTAAATTATACATGTGATAACCAGGCAACATGGCTGATTATTCGTTCAGAATGATCATCGGAATCTTATTGTCGTGTTGTTGGCCTAGCAGATTTAGGAATTAAATGATCCTTCTTGAAAATTGTTTCAATTAGAAGGAAATAACTTAATTGTTGACATACATCATAGTGTTTACTACTTGTCTGTAGCTTGTTGACTTTTCTATTCGAGGAGGATTTGTCAGAACCTCATACAGTGATAAAAAAAATGTTACCCTTTTATAAGTGATCAGAAAACAAGCCAATAACGCAAGACACATTTAATATCAACATTTAGCACTATGGGACTAAATTTCTAGTGTATTTCTTTTAAAATTAATAATAATCATTCTTTTATCTATTGTAACGTCCATGCATTGCTAAGTATATTGTGAATATTGTAGGTGCACTTGTGGATTCTGTACTCCAAAACCCACACTCCGAGAAAGTATATGCTGCACCGAAATTGCCAGGATTGATGAAAAGAGGACATCTTATCAGAAAGAATTGCCTTGCATCACAGAACACCCTGGATTCCGATCCGTTTGTCTTGACATATATGTCTTGGAGACAGCCTACTACCAGTATCGTTCCCAGTATGGGGAATTGCAAAAGACCGCTGAACAGTAAGTCATTTAATTGAATTTTCACAATTTTTTTCCCTAACATTTAATAAAGCATTTGAACATATTTTGAAGAAAATCACAAAGATTACCAAAAGTTATTAATAACAACTATAGTGTTTGATTACACGATTTTTTTTAATTCTGTAATAAACAAATGCATAATAAACATGGTTTTCTCTTATTACAGAAGAAACAGATATACAGCATATCGTCAGCTTGTTCGTTGGTGTTGGGGCTACCTGGGGAAGAATGTTCGGGTCCCTCTTCCCTCTTGTGCAGTTACAAAGATTCACGATTCCTTCAGTTCTGAAGAGTACCAGGGATTCAGAGACCCTGAATGAGTAAGCCCTTTTTTTTTTAAATTTGAACAATTTGCAAGATTTCACCATATTATCAAATTTTACTATCAAATTAACAGATAAAATAAATATAAAGTTTACATGGCATAAATTTCATAAATGAGAAATGTTTAAACAGAATACAGAAATAAACTTGCCCCTTAAACATCACACGTAAAAGCAAACATAAATGCAGCCACACAATACAAGAGAAAAGCAGTTCAAAATAATTGACAAAACATAAGCAATATGAACATATTTACAATGGCATTTCGAAAAGCATCTGCTACAAAAAAATCTTGAAAACTTGTGTTAACAATTTTTTTGCACCCAGGAACGGGACGTGGACCCTGCTTTTTTGTTCCCATTTTTTTCCCCCCTACTTGAAATTTACCAGTAAATACTAACTATGAAACTATCTAATACACTACTATTTACAGACTATGGCAAACTACTACATGAGTATACAGTAAATGATTTATACAGTTCTGCGTATACTGGCAAACTACTACAATATTACAGTTCTATGTAAACAAGGGCTAGATTGTCTCATACAGTTGTTTCCTTCCTGCCAAACCGTGATTGGAAATTAAGCACTGCTTCCTCCTTTTCAGGGTGAAGAAAATCACTGCACAGAGGAGGTGGTTGTAACCGTGGCAAGCAGAGCGCAGGTGGAACGGACTGTGCTGGTGTACGGGATGATGCCTCGACATGTTGAAGTGCCTCGCTCATCAAAGCAGATGCATATCCTGGAATGCAAAGACAATATTCAAAAATAATACAATAGTGAGGACTCAATATCTTTTGATGTATACAATGCATCATTGAATAAAAATCATTCAACATATTATTTTGTTTTGTTTTGTTTTTGTTTTTTTTTTTGCTTTTTTTTTTGGGGGGGGGGGGTCAATTTTTTTATCATTAGTTTCTCAGGGACTTCAACAATTTTTCTTTTAATTTCTTTTAATTTCTTTTAATTGATGTGCTTCAATAATATTATCTTACCATATGTTGAATCTACAGTCTTCATGCGCACACTGTATTCACCATGCTTGAACTTGGGAAAGCTGATCTTGTACTGTAGGTTTCCCTCCTTTGTAACTGCCTGCATTCTTGAAGAGTTCTCATTAAAATGGAGAGCTGCGACCATTAACCTACATAAAATTTAAACCTTGTAGATTACAAAGAATAACAGAACCTACATAAAATTTTATACCTTCTAGATTACAAAATAATAACAGAACTCTCTCAGCTTTCTGTATAATAGAACTTAAAATAACAAATTATAGAAAGAAAAAAATATTATTACTCTGTAAGCATACCTGCAGTACATGCCATGGTAAGAGAAGGAAACCATCTTTGGGGCAAAGTGGTTAATAGTGCTATGAAAAGCCTCAATCTGGGACGTTTGATGCAGTGGGGAGAGCTTGGGTATATCCTTCTTCATCTGATTGGAGAGGATGATGTCACCAATCTTCTCACTGGCCTTTGTTCCTTAATGGAAAAAAAAAATAAAATAATATATACACTTATTGTACAGGATTTTTCCTTTTACAAGTCAATTATGATTTTCTTTTCACAAGTCAGTTATGAATTATACCAGTTGAGAAAGTACTTGATTAATGATAAATTCTGGCATAAGGTTTTACCTGGTTTTATCCACTTCTTTTTCTGCTCATCACCCTCCAATGTGTCATGGGCACACGATGGGAAAAGGTCATTGTGGCCCTCATGAACATCATGGATATGGTTCTCCACAGACTCCCACTTTGCCCACATGAAGTCCCCATTTCCATCAGGTGTAGAAGCTGCCACCCAGTACAAGTGGTTGGTCAAGCTCTTGATCCATTTGGCAAGTTTCTCACAATCCTTCAGTTTGGATGCAGCTAGGATCTTTTTCTTCAGACCTGAAAATATTTTGGAGTCATGTTTAAAGAGTAAAATTATTACATCCCATCGACGGGTGTATAAAAAATCTAAAAAATTTTCACTGCATCATTTCATCTTTTAGATTCGGACAAAATGATATGATACATGTTTACTTAATAATAACCGAGATAAATCAAAAGTCATCATTAAAGATAAACAGTGGAAAATGTTGATTCCATACAAAATGTCTTAAAGTACATGCTATTCAAATTAAAAAAAGAAATAGAATACCTTTTGCCACATGCCAAACATCATAATAGTGTGTCGTCTCCGTCAGGTTCTCCCTGATCCACTTCTGTATCTGGACATGGCGGTCTGCCACTATCCCACCAATCTCCAAATCTTGGTCTTTCATCCAGGCAATAGTCCGCTCTAATCCTTTCTTCTCCATTCCCAAGCTGTTTTTAACTTCATTGCTCTAAAAAATTAAATTAATCAAATTAATCAAAACATCAATCAAATACTTTATTTAAAAAAGAAATGGAATATTAAAGAGGCTTGAAATAAAACCTTCATTCATCCCCACTAAAACTGTTTTGAAGGATCATTTCTTAATACAAAATTATGAACTCTTTAGGTTGTTGATATGGTTTAATTTTCATAAAAGATTTACATATACATTGGCAATTTTGATGAATATTCATTTACAACTAGCTACCTTTTATATGTTCTGCATAGTGAAAAAAGGACTCTAAACGTAACCCACGAGATGAACTGATGGTCAATCTCATGGGCAATGTCTCAAGTCTTTATTTTACCATTTGGAGGAGCGGTATTTTTTTTTTAAGATATCGATGTAATATAAATTATTGTTGGCCTAATATCTGAACTTGTATTGACATGTAGTAACATGTTGGTAAGGATATAGTCTTATTTTTTTTCTTTGTTTTGTTTTTTGTTTTTTGTTTGTTTGTTTGGTTTTTTTTTTGCTTCATAAAGTTGATTACTGGATTTATTTTCAGACAGGTCTTCGACTACGCAAAACGTAAGATTTAATTTTTTTTTTTATTTTTTTTTACAGATATCAAATCTTTGATTTGTTTGATCCATAATTTGTACGACATTAAATATATTATAAGATTAGAAAACAAAATTTAAGTCTAAAAATGCAACATAGGGAACTGCTTATGTTCAAAACAAGGCATCTCAATAACCTTTCATTTACACACCACCCATACATCACTGCATATCATAACATTTTACTATCAAAAGTTTTCACACTTATTTGTAAAAAAAAATAACTTTTAATGCTTTATCGTTTTATAAATTGAAAGGTGCAGTTTGTTGAGCCTACCCCAGGTCCTGGATCAACAATTTTCTGTCAGTTCAACTTCCATTCTTGTTCATTTTCGGCTTACGTTTACTCATTGTAAGTACGGTTTAACGCTGGATTGTACAATAAATTTACTATTTTTATAAATTAGCTTGAAATGTTATGATCCTTATGTATGTATTGGTAATCATATATCACACATTTATTGTTATACTTAAGACCTGTTATTCAGTAAAGTTGGCCAATCGAGCTTGACCTATTTTTTTTTTCATGTTTAGATCACTTCCACGAATTTCTGTTCATGATGTAAAAGACAAAACTGTTAAAACAGCAATTGGTGATATAAGGACGACTAAACGGACAAATATTTACAGAGTGATTGTTAAAATATCAAATCCTTTCAATGTCCTAGAGAGTATACCTTGCCTTAACTTAGAATACAACATCAGGTAGGTCAATTAAATATTTTAATGCAATTAATGCGAATGTTTGCGGAACATCTGTTTTTTTATTATCATTTGTGTTCTTTTATTAATCATTAGTCACGGTTTTAATTCAGTGACGTCAACACCCGATGTTTTCACGTTGTTTGGAACTCTTCAAGTAAGGGATGCATACATTTCATTTTTATGCTATCACGTATCACGGTGTACGTATGTTTACTTTTAATTTAAAAAAAAGATATCTCTTTTTAAATTATGACTTCTGACGACCCTTTAATTTGGATCAGGTTTATAACCTTTCCTTTGAGACTTTTCATATCATGTACTGACTTGGTCTTATGTTAAAAGGCAAAAATTTCTCTGTTATTCCGATTGAATCATTTAACTAGTAAAACATTTTTTAAAAATATTTAACTTGTTGTCATCATTATTTTCATAGAATTAATGTATAATATAAACTCGTTTTCTAAATTTCAGTATACCATGATCAGGTAGGAAATATAGTGATTACAGTTGAGGATGTTTTCAATCCTTTATGATCTTTTATTACTTTTGATAATTTAAGTTTTTATATTTTGTACTAAAAATATGAATTTAAAATAGGTTACTGTAAAATCATGTATTTTCGTGGGGAAAATTTTGTCGTTTGAGGAAATAATATTGGTTTGTGAGGATTTGATTTCGTAGATGGAGGATTGTTGAATAAGGATATCTTTGAAAAATAACGTTTCATGATGGACATAAATTCGTGTGCCTCTCCATACTTCGAAAACAAAAATTAGCCCGCAGAAAAAAATAGTGATTTTACAGAAACATTTTGAATAATAAAAAAAAAACAATAGAAGGAAATACAATGATGGATTTAAAAAAAATCAGTTACAAAAGGTAATAAAACACAAACCCCGAAAATTTCAGAGGTGGGATCATGTGTGAAATATTTTTTTTTCCGCAGAGATATCCTGCAGGATGCAAGTTTACATCTGATACTCTACTATCTGGGACTGTTATTGGTTGTAAAAGAGGGCAACCATGTCATTTCTATGCATACATTGCTCTGACAAATGCAATATGGTACGTTAAATTTCGACAGAGAAGATTATGAAAACGCAATTGTTCAGTAAACAAAAGCATTGATAAATTAGAATAAAAATTGTTTTGTTTAATCAATAATATACTATTTTAATATGCTTAATACAATTGTTTTCAATCATAAACAAATACATGTAATGAATTTTTGTTTACTTTTGTATCTGTTTCTAGTCCAACGATGCATACAAACAATTCCTTCACAGGCGTGTTTCCACCGACAATATATTCCAATAACTCTCTTTGCACTTATGACATTGTGTTTACAGACACAGCCTCAATCGGCCAGAAAACAACCTGCATAATGCCATGGTAACACATTTTTCCATGTATAGATGCACATAGTCTTCATCTAATAAAAGTACTCCAATCCATTTCTGAAAATCAAGCATTCCCAGTGAAAAGACCTTTCTTTAGATACAATCAATTTTGATCTCTTGACCTTGGAGTTTGACAAATTTGTACAAAAAATGCCACAATTTTACGTAGTCATGATGTTTGAACGAGAATATAATTTTTTTTAACCTTTGACCCTGGCCATAGAGTTTGACTCACTTTTAAAAGCTTTGAACTTGACCATAAGTTTTGAACAGTTAAAACTGTGGCTTTGATATTTCACATGTGTATTCCTTGTGATAAAAACTCTCTTTTGGAACTTAAACTCTGACCTTTTGACTTTGGATTTTGACTTTCATTTGAAAAACTTCAATCCTTGCCATAATATGCCATATGGGGCATTAGCGTTTCATCAATAACTCATCTTGTGTTATTTATTTTATTTTTAGCAGCAGTGGGGAAGTAAGATGTTACACTTTGAATGTCAATGACTTGTATGACAGTAAGGAGAAGTATTCTTTGATCATATCATTCAAAAATATTTTCGATTATATTATATATTCATAAAATCAATTACTATATCCATGTAGTGTGTTCCACCAACCCATGCCTCAATGATGGTGTCTGTCAGACCACGTTAGATGGAACAGTGAAATGCCACTGCAGTAATGATTCAGTTACTGGTAGATTTTGTGAGAAAGGCACGTCGTAAATTATATTAATCGTTTTGACTATGACATTCCGATCGCTATATAATAATAAAAGGGACCGTCATTGTGCTTAACCTTTTATTTCTTTTGCTTTAGAATATTTAGAGAGCTGCATAAGAACATCTCCTTGTAGAAACAATGCCGCATGCTACAATGTTAATAGGACTGAAACATGCATTTGCCGGTATGGATTTCATGGACCAACTTGTTCCGAGGGTATGAAAGTAACATTAAAATTTAAAGCAGGATCCGTGTTTGCATCATTTGATTATTTTATAAGGTTAACGAATCACTGTAAGTTTTACTTATATTACGTCTCACGTTTAGGTAAACATACATGTATAGTGCTTCCGTAACATAGTTGATGATAGACTTTTTCTTGTCATAAAGGAATTGTTATTTGTATCCTCAATTATTTCCTCTAATAAAAGTAGACAATTCTGACTAGTTTTCAGCATTATCTAACCTGGCCAGCAGGTTGGGATAGGAGTAGTGTTAAGATTCATCCAAACTCTCTTCTCTTTTTACTTGCGCGTTGACTCTAACTCATGATGTTTTTAAAAGAATTCATCCTGCTTCGAAAATGTATTCAATCTGAAATGATTTTAACTACATAAATTTAATGTTTCTTCACTTGTTGATTTTTAGATGCAAACGAAAATCTCACAAGCACAATTAACACGGGGGTAAGAGTTAAATCCCACATGAGGTCAGAAAAATATAACTAAATCCATGTATTTATATCTATCTTTTAAAGAGATTTGTCTTTGTGCAGTAATGTCTATTTTCCAATTAGCATGGTATCAAAGATTAACTTTATGATCCGTCTACTTGCTTCATATATCATGAAAGGTGTGAAGTTTACAATCATTTTTTTAAATTCAATTCAGGCCATATTCACAGATGTTGCGCTACCAAAAACAGTTATATGCTACGTCTCCTATCCATGCTCAATTCCGATTACTGTTACCAGAAACATTCATGACAGGTAACTGATTATATGAGTGTAATATCCTCCACATGTACGAAATAAAGTAAATAATTTAGGCTGATGATAAATGAAAATAGATAAATAGTACATCGTTTTGCACAGTATATGATTTAATATTTTTAAATGAAGACAAACTGCATTATTATTTAATTTACTTGAACCGGATGCTTATTTTATCATTATCATCATCAATTTCGCCCCTTGGGGATCCGGGATAGAATAAGTCCTCAGCACCCCCTTGCTTGTGTAAAAGGCGACTAAATGGGGCGGTCCTTCGGATGAGACCGTATAAACCGAGGTCCCGTGTCACAGCAGGTGTGACACGATAAAGATCCCTCCCTGCTCAATGGCCCTGAGTGCCGAGCATAGGCCTAAATTTGCAGCCCTTCACCGGCAATGGTGACGTCTCCATATCAGTGAAATACTCTGGAGAGGGACGTTAAACAGTATACAATCAATCAATCAATCAATCGTCAATTCCAATATTTTCAAATTGATTAGATTCAATGTATACAATTTTTCCTTTAAAGACCTTCAGTTGTCCCAGGATATTTAGATCCCTCGATAAAGATCATGAAGTTGGAACTGACAGACACTGAATCACGTGGTGGAATTGTGAATGGAATCTTAGAGGTGATTGATAACACCCTGGGAACAAAAATGATATGTCTTGATTCAGTGGAGAGCTCGAGGCAAGTGTTTATGTTGATTTTCAAACAATATATATGTTTTTTTTGTTTTAGTAATTTTCAAGCAATGAAAGACTTGTTCAAAACAAGATTTTAAGAAATTGTTACCGGTTTTCACTAAGAAGATTTGTCTATAGTTAATATAAGGATAATTAAATTCTTTAAAAAGTCAATTTAATTAAAATTAGATGTTAGATACACTCGTTACACTAACATCTAATAACATCCCTTTGAAGGTCACCTTAGAGGTCAAATTCTATCAACCAATCAAATCGTCGCCTGCAAAATCATTGTATATTTGTTGAAGCGAATAAGTCTAGAAATGTTCCGAATATGACCTTTGACGTGACATTCTATGGGATGTTGTTAGATGTTAGTGTAGCGAGTGTGCGAGCGGATCGAACATTTAATTTTAATTAGATTGTTAAAAAGTGTAATTCATCCATCAATAAAGTCATCTTCAAAAAAGCACATGATCTTTCGTTTGACATTCGTAAATTCAAGACAATTTTGATATAACAGGGATCCTAGGATCGGGGATGAAATATGTTTTGAAGTGCGTGTTGTGACAGGTGAGCTATTCAGCTCCTTTAAACTAAATCATATTAAGATAATCATTGTTCATGTGGCAAGATCGAGAGGGAATCGAAGATGCTTCAGATTTTATAAAAGAAATTATATTATTTAAACTAATAAAAGATATGGACTAATAAATTTTTCACAAAATAAATATCGTAGGGAAAAAAGAATGCATGAATGTTGATGCATTTTGATTAATACAGTTGCCTTTTTTTCTTCACAGGTCATCATTACAGAGAATTTAGTGTGAGTAAAGTCTAAATCATCTCAAAATGTTAATGTTGGGGAATATAAAAAAGAGTTCGTTTCCGACAGCAATATTACTTTTAACTTTGATAATTTTAATTTTAGAATTATCCTTTATTTCTGAAACCTACATTTAAAGACAGCAGTACATTCCAGTGTTTGGTAGGGAAATACTGTCATTTACATCTGTGGACTTCAAAGTTATTAACCATAACCAACTGGTAATTTTTTTAAGAGAATTGATCATTTCTTTTATTAAACCGCATGATAATGCCATATTGACATGATGAGTGAGTATTGAATTTCGTTTGTCTTTTTCAGTCCAGTTCTAAAATCTGATGAAAACTTTGAAAGCGGCGTGTTCATTATTCCTCCATTAAATCAAACTCTATTTCCTTGCATGTATGACGTTGTACTTAGAATGGATCAACCAGCCAACAAATCTGTCTGCTTTTCACTGTAATTACACATTTAGATTTTGTGTCACAAATGTATTTAGCCATTTAACTTATGTCAGATCTTAAATTCAAACAGTAAAGACCATTTTTAAATTTCTCAATTTAAACTTTTAAAATTTAAAAACTACAAGGGGTATAACATTTTAATGTTAATACAATAAGGCGGATTTCACCGTTTGTTCTGTTTTATTGGACTTTTCAAAACAAGATTTTAAGAAATGTCCTTTTTGTTGGTTAAAGTCACATTTTACAGATGTGTATTTGAATTCAAATTATAGAAATGACGGAATGTTCATCGAGAAAAGATGCTACATAATTCAATTTTCCTTGTCATTGAGTGGTAAATATTCATTTTACTGTATGCTTTTCTTAATTTACTTTATATACCATTGCTACTTTTAAGTTGCTCCTCTATTTAAACTTTCTCATTGAGTTTAATTTATCAACAATCAAAACCACGATAAAAAGACACCGAGAATATATTTTTAGCTCACCTGAGCCAAAGGCTCGAGTGAGCTTTTCTGATCAAAATTTGTCCGTTGTCTGTCGTTGTTGTCGTAAATTTTTCACATTTTCGACTTCTTCTCAAGAACCGCTGGGCAATTTTCAACCAAACTTGCCACAAAGTATCCTTGGATGAAGGGGATTCAAGTTTGTTCAAATGAAGGGCCACGCCCTCATTAAAGGGGAGAAAATTGGGAATTAATGAAAATTTGATGGCATATTTTAAAAATCTTCTTCTCAAGAACCACTGTGCCAGAAAAGATGAAACTTATGGGGAAGCATGCTCAGGTAGTGTAGATTCAAGTTTGTTCAAATCAAGACCCCCGGGGGTAGGGCGGGGCCAAAATGGCCGACCAAACTTTTACATAGAAATATATAGGAAATTCTTTAAAAATCTTCTTTTCAAGAATGACAAAGCCATAATTCATCATATTTATATGGAAGCATGCTCAAGTAGTGTAGATTAAAATTTGTTCAAATCATGATCCCCAGAGGTAGGGTGGGGCCAAAATGGCCGACCAAAGTTTTTAAAGATATATATAGGAAAATTCTTTAAAAATCATTTTCTAAAAAATAGCAAATCCTTGATTAGTCATGGAACTACTTTTGGATTTAAACTAGTGCTCAGGTGAGCGATGTGGCCCATGGGCCTCTTGTTTAATTTCAAAATCCAATATCATTACATTTATTAATTCTATTAATTTTTTTTTTCAATCTCTCTTCCCTAAATACTTTATTTAGCTAATTTGCAGAGGCAATATATACACGAAAAAATACATTCTTACTATCACTTATAAGATACATATTTATGATATGGCAGAAAAATAGTCTTTTAAAACATAATTATACTAAAAGTAAAGCGAATTATAACAATTAAAAAAATCTTGGCGTTTTATCGAATGCCGATTTTAAAATACTTAGAGAATGCCCCGAAATAAGTTCATGCATTTCTACGGCTAACTCATGTCAATATTCGTCGAGATAAGTTCATTTATCATCAATAGCCATTTATTGCAAACTGACATTTTTTTTTAAGTGAAAGGGTCTTGTGCTCAAAAGTCTTGTGATAATGGTGGATTCTGTGATGGACATGAAGACACAAGGAAGTGTTTCTGTCGAGTCGGGTTCTCTGGTGATAGCTGTACTACTGGTTGGTACTGTAGTATATGTACATAAATGGAATACTAATTTCACTTCTCACATTGCTCTGAAATTTCATAAAAAGAAAATTTAGAAAAGTAAAAATAGGACATCTATTGAGATTGTTCATTTAGTTACCTTATGGTCGATGAAATGATCCTGTTTACCCATTGGGTCGAATGTTGACTATTTTTTTTAAACAAATAATTAGGCAATTATGTGTACAGATTTTCCGTTCACCCGATCAAGACGAGGAGCATACCGCTGGTATTACTAGTTGTCAGGGGATGCTCAATCCTCCTTGATACCTAATCCCATTTCTAAGGTTTTAAAGGTCCATGTTTGCTCTGCACTTTATTCATAATATTATATGACTTCTTCATTTGAGTATTGTTCCTTATCTTTATATGTTTCATTATAGAGCAATTTTTTGTTCTATGTTTTCCAGAGTTTGGTATCCCCCAAGAGATGCATACACAGAATATACAATATGTAAGTGTTTTTATAGATTTACTTTAGTTTGAACTAGGCGAAAGACTAAAGGTCCATTGGGTTAACGCAAATAAAATAAAAAAAAGCCACGTATTAGTGCATAAAACTGATCAGCTAGGTGTAATTTTATTACACATATTTCTTTTTCTGCTCTATGACAGTTTATCGCATAACAAAAGAATGCAAGTGCTTCTATTCTGTATTCGTCGTGTAAGGTGGGGTTCAATTGTTCGTGCTTTGCACAAAAACCATCAGTTTCTGGGGATATAATTGTGTGCATTAAGATTTCTGTAGTTATAAATATGGCATTCAACATTTCGTGGTGGACGTACATTTATGGCTCTCTTCATATTTCAAAAACAACAAAAATAAAACCTTACGTACAAATCAAGGATTTTATAGCATTATAACCTTTTGTATTTTATACAGCCTCTGCTTGGAAATGTACTTCTACCAAAAAGAATGAATTGTCCTTTGAATGAGGAGTGTCAAATACAGCTTCTAATTACTGGAAAAACGGGGTAAAATTCTTGATTTTATGTTTTTTACAAAGCGTATTTGAAATTTTTCAGGGTTAGGGTTAAAAAATTATATCACAAGAGTAATGAAATGATATTAATAATGTGATTTACATAATAATGACATTTGTGAAATAATTTAAGTTGAAAGAGAGTTTATTGTCTAAAGTTGTCCTAAGCAAGGTATGTGTCCGATGTAATACAACAGAAATATTTTTGCTTAAAACATATTAGAAAAAAACAATGGGTCACTCTTATACAATCCATAGTAAAGACACTTTTACATTACTTAAATGAATTCAATGTATGGTTTCAGATTTTACATTACTACTAGCACTGACTCTACAAGTGTAGCGGTCAAGGAAATAAAGGAAGCTCGTGTATCTAAGGATTTCCTCGCTACAATAACAGTTGTCAACAAGAAAACTGGCTCTCATCAGCTCTGTGTGGGCATTTCTCCTGATAGATACAGGTCAGGTCATTTTAAAAAGATAATCAAGTTACCCTTTTCCGACTGATTAACTAAAATGACGATACTCAAAACTTTTTTTACATTCCAGGACAAGATATGTATTTTTAATTCATTCCTCTTATTCCGTTAAAAATTACGTTGAGGTTTCCTTAACAAAACACCTTTTAAGGGACCCAATGATTTTACGGGAGATGGCAAACAAACATTCTTTTAAAGATGGTCTGGTTGCATATCATTCAAAACCTAATTACCTAAATAATGTCTTATAAAAGTGTTTTTTTAATTTGGAGGTTGGGACTTTCTTTCATCTGTAATTTTCATATTTACAAGGTCGATGAGACAAAAGTGTCAAAAATATGACGTGTGTAACCAATGTTTTCTTTTTATTGCATTTCAAAAGAATATAAAATAATTCTAGGTTTGATTTAAAAGTGTATCAGTATCTTTTTTGTTGATATTATAATTAAAAATTAAGTATTCTTTCAACATCACATTGAAATTGTGGTGCAGAATATGTTTTGAAAATAAATTACTAAAATCTTTCACTTTGTAGAAAATTCCTATTTTATCTTTAAAAGAAAATACCATTCCAATTCCTTTCCATGGCTGGGTCATTATAATATTTTGTTATTAATTTAGGTTCAGATCACTTACTATTAATTGACAATTTCAATAAGCGATATATTTATCACGTGATTTGATATACTCAAATTATGTTAAGCGAGGTTTGATTCAAACTCTTTTTATTTAACAGTATCGAAACAGACAAAGTTTGTTGCAGTATCTCCACCCAAAACACAGGTATAATTCACAAAATCATGAGATAATTTAAAAGTTTCTCTTTACACTTAATTATATGCTTTCCCCCTCTCTTTCCCTGTATGAAAGGAGTTTCATCCCACGAAACATATACCGAATGATAATTTGGTGTGCCACATTATCATCCAAGGTCGCCAGTATTTATTTCTGATTAATCCTGTTACAACCAAAACTGTGATAATGCTCTTTTCAAAACGTGAAAAAAATGGGTTGAACCGACTACTTAATTTTATTTTCTCTTTTATGCCGTTCTCGTATGCATTGCAAAGTTTATATTGTCAAAATAACAAAAATAATGTTTCCAATCATTGAAAAAGATACTTAATGAAATGTTTAAATAATCTCGAGTTTTTTCTGGTATGTTTTATCATTCTAGATTATATTACCTGTGAGGATGTCTCCGTTGACGACTGCAGCGATCCAGCAGCGCTCAATAATATTTGCTCAGATCCAACCACAGCTACATTCTGTAGAAAATCCTGCAATCTCTGTCGTGAGTAGTAGATTTCTATAGTAAGTGCACATTAATAAGAGGATTTTTGATAAATTATGTTTACTTTCGTTGCATATTTTAATAACTCATTTCAATTTTAGACAATATACCTACAACTTTGAAACATACTGACAAGGTATGATATTTATTTTAGCATATATAATATGATGACGCAAAAGGTATATCCTTTTGTTTTTTTTAAAATGTTAATTAATAACATTTATAATAAAGATACAATTCAACCTTTTTTTTGTTCTACCTGAAGCAATTATTTATTGGACCATCCCCAACAAATGCGTCACATTTCACATGTCCTACAGACGTGAATTGCCATCTATTGCTGTATCTAAAACGAGGCTACAACAATTTATGGTAAGCATGAAGCATGATAAGTGAAAAAAAAATCATATTTATTTATTCATTGACCACCTAAAAAATACATGTATAATAAGTGCAAAGCAAGAACATCAGAAGCAACCCTATTTAAGCCAGAAAAAGTAGATGAGATACAAATGCTGACACTACAATCAAGTTTAAATAATCCAAGACAATTATTCACTAGTAAGCAACAATAAAATTTACAGTTGGTACCGGTCATGATGAACTTTCTTATTAAATGAATAACTCTTTTGAATTTCTTTTTTCATAATGCACATTGTAAACCGAGGTTAAAAGGTTGATAAAAATTAAGGCAAATAAATAACTTTAATCCATATATAAACCACCTTCCAAAAATCTCCGAGAAATTACCAGGATATTTTGAAATTTCAAAGAAATAATCAATTGATAAAAACATAATATTGTATTTTAAGCAATTGTTTAAAGGAGTTTTAGAAGCTTCAGTCAATTTTAGGTTTAAGCCTCTATTTCAAAGTCGTTGTTTAAATATTTTTCTCTTTCTATCATTACGTTTCTTTCTTCTGGTTTACAGTCCTGAGGTTTCCGCCCGTCCAGTTCCTGGAAGTAGTGTGCATATTTTTAGAACTTCTGACTGTGACAGCTGTTCCGTGGATGTTCTTATCCATACTTCTATCTCCCGACCAACACAGAGGGCGCAGCTTTGTGTCGAGGCATCGGACCACGACTCTGGGTAAAAATCACACAAAAGATTTCCAAAGGAACGAAATTATATGGCCAAAAATAGATTATATCATTTTATTAGTGCACAGCTAGATGCATTTTTTTTAGTATTCTTAAAATCTGATAGGCAACATTTTCCTTACAATGAGACTTTCGGTTTTAACGAAAAGTCAGGTCTATTAAAGTAACTAATATGTCTATGTTAATCATCATAGCTATTCTAGTATATTTTGTTATCGTTACTATATTTTGTCGTTGTTATGTAATTTTTATGACTGTTATGCCTATATTATTCTTTTTAATTGTTATTGTTATAATATTATTCTGTAGACTGGATGACTTGAGATGTTACTTTGTGGATTACGAAATACATGGTAAACAGTAAAAATTGTATTTTCACTGCATAATTTGAAAGAAATTATATTATAGAACAGCTAAAGTAATGATTGAAGTACCTACATTCAATATAATAGGAATCTATTTGATTTTCTACCAAATGTTGTCATGGGTTCATTGAAATAACGCTGTAATTTTAATGCTTTCATATTCTAAATGATTCCATTCACTTGGTTTCAGTCACGGTGCAAGTTTTTGAGATTTTAGTTATGCTGTTATGCAGCTCAAAAAATCTATTACAAATTATCAAAATTATTAACACCAAATTCATATAATGACCTTCATATTAATTCATAATTCATGAAAGGGCGATAATTATAGAAGAAAAGTGTAAGTCATTTGTTATGTTTTATTTATACATCCTAGAATATTTTCAACTATCAATTAACTATCTTCAATCGATTTATCAATGTTTATTTCAAGCATCAAGACGCCAGACCCTGAGTGTTACTGACACTACGACATCAACATCACAACGAACGATTCAGGTCAACCTTGGAAACGTGATTGGATAATTTAAGTAATAAAAATATAAAAAGATTGTCAATGAAATTAATGATGACTCTTTAAGGATTTGAACACTTGTCGTCAATAACAAGGAAAATGTCATTAAAATAGATTTATATCTTCACCTTTTTTTTTCTCACAAATAAATATTTGAATCTGCATTTAATGAATTGATCTATAAGTATGTATTGAAGTTACTGAGATTGACTACGGAACGTTCCCTTTACCTAATCAATAAAAATAGCTCACAGGTTAGTACAGGGGATGCTGGCTTGTCCTAAGCACCGGATCCCAGTCGTCCGTGTTTTATGCCTTATTCACACTTTTGTTTTGTTTATGGGTTCTTCACTTTGTCATGGAGATCAATTACTGTTCTTTATATTCACCTTATTCATTAACAGTGCTTACATGAAATCCCATGCAAATCAAATTTATTTTTTTCATCTATTATTCCTTTCAAAGTTCAGGTTTCATTTTTTTTTTATATCTGCACTACCATATTCTGTTTGCGTTTTTTAAATGTCTGATCATGCCCCTGTCTTTCTCCAGACGAAAAGAAGATTTGTTGCTCTTAAGTTCTCAAGTAAAACTTTGATCGCACATTATCACCTGCCTCCATTTTCGAAGAAAATAAATACATATATTTCAGTAATATTGGATTGTTTGTCTGTTAATTAATTATTCTAGGCTAAGCTTTAAGCATCTTATAATGACATCACTCGCTGTATTCAAGTAAAGTTCCACACATTCTGTCCGATGCATGGTGCTAACTGCAATAGCAATATTGGATCTTTATAGCACCATCAAGAGAACTTGAATTTTTAAGATGAAACACATGGAGATAACGAACAGTATTCAAGATGAAAAATCCATGAACAATAAAAAAAATAGGAGCAGAGCAAACATGGACCTCTCTGGCATATTTCAGAAATAAATTGATCGAGAATAAATTCAAATACTTTGAAAGTATAATACCTTCTTCACCTGCATACGGGGTTTATATCTCTCAGTTGATTCGATACACGAGCATACTCTACATATAAACATTTCCTTAAACGAGAGGAGCTATTGACAAACAAGTCGATAAAACAAGACTATTTACATTTCCCATGTATTTGTCCGAGATGAAATTACAAATATAACACTTACTTTAGTTTTACATAAATGTACTAGTTCATCGAAAGGCGCGGTTCAAAAATCCCTTGCGGAGCATGACAAAGACCGAGATGGGGCTTGCTGCACGTGAATTGCGGAATCAAGCGCATGTAAATATGAGGAATAGCTGTCTATTTTTTTGTTTCAATCGATGATCAATCGATTGGCTTGCGTGATAATTTTTTGCACTCGATTGATCACATTATGAAACCAAAAAAATTAGACAATTATTCCTTAAATATCAATAGTCTCTTTTTCATCATTTCGTTAGTTTTGCTTTGGTCGATTCAATGATTTGGTCACTAAATACAATTCATCCTTAAGTGATATGCTGACTGACGTTTTCATACTAATTGTTAGACGATTATTTAATCACTGTATTTTCTATGAATTTTCCCGTTTTGTCTTTCCGATCAAAGCAAGCACACCGGGGATGTGACAAGTCGACAGTGGATGCTCATTCCTTTATGCTTACATGTAATACAACCTCTGATGTTTTAGAGTTCCATGTTTGCTATGCTCAACTTTTTAAGTTTTTTTTCATCTGGAATACCGTTCGATATCTCAATATATTTCATTTAATATTTATGAAGTATCATAAAAACAAACATGTAAACAAAAAAGTTTAAAGAAAAAACAAACAAGTAAAGACTTGTCTGCATTAAAAAAAATAATGGGAATTTAAATATATTTTAATATACATGTATAAGGATTGCACTCAGACAGCCTAGTCAAATATTCAAAGGCTTGGGCCTTACTCAAACGATAGTCGAGTACTCAAGTAATTTAATATTAATTTTTCATAACATTTTCATTCATTGTCTTTCAAAGTTTACAAAGTTTAATTTACGTTATCACCATTATAAAACGTCTTTCTGAATCGTATACGTTGCCGTTGTAATAAATATATATGTAATTTATTTCAAATAAAATAATTACTGCACACATTAAAAAATATTAAAAGTTAATTTTCTACTTTCCTTTAATGCTGCTAATTTATATATACCTATTAACAGGTCTGGACAATTTCAAAATATAAAAGTCAAGAACGATAACTGAAGCTATAAATATACTTGGTACTTCAATATACTACAATATTTTCCTGACAAATAAGAAAACAGCATTTCGCACATCCCTAAAAAGATTCAAGAGAAACAGCAGGAGAATACGTGCTTTTGTTTTTTCCTTCAAAAAGACTTCGCAATTAAAAGAAAACTAATTATTTTGGTGAAATGAAGTATTTCCCACAAATTTACCGTGAACAAACTTGACATTTTTATAAAGGAAAACACACGGAAACATTATTAATGCGTGTAACAAAATGTGGTTGTTTACGTAGAAGGCTATGGAGATAACGAACAGAATTCAATATCAAAGTCCATAAAACATTGACAAATATTACCATGTACCAGAGAATGCACCATGTTTTTAATTTAATTTTGCTTAGCCGGTCATTTTTTTCCCCATTTTTTAAAGTTTCCATTTATAACATAATAAATCTACTGCATACAAATGTCCATTGTATAGACAAGTTTTTTTCAATAAAATTATAGTCACGGGTTTCACGAGTGCCAAATACCATATTATCTATCACCTTTAACGGGCATATTTCACAGTGTCATTATTCTAAATCTAGGTCAGAATTTATGTTAGGCTTTTAAGTCATGTTCGCTCACGGAGGATTTGTTATATATGCAATATCATACAAAGATATGCATAAAATATAAAAAATATTTGTTCGATAAAATCCCTTAAGCAAAATTTTTTTAAAGCACGTGTTTTATTCATCTTCTCAAGGGTTTGTGCAAATGCTGTTATCTAACTGGGCAGAAGGTCAGGCGCACCTTGTTTATTCTGTGTATTTATAGCAATTTACAGTTATCGTACTTGACTACCATATTTGCAATTCATCCAGACCTCATTATTATTCTATTGAGGCTATTTAAAAAAATTTGTTCATACGTAGAGCATGCTCTTGCGTATCGAATCAACTGAGTCGAAGCTAGGTTACTGGCCAGATAATGTGTATCTCTATTGAAACCAAAAAGGTTGTGTGAAACTTTATTCATAAGATTCTGTGCACTCTTGATATGACTGATATAAACATCAAAAGGAAACACCATTACATTAAATTACACTAATAACTATTTCATAATCAAAATGTATGAAAAATATACAACTGTTGCTTCTCTTTTTAAAGCAATCTCCATTACTATCAATGAGAGGAAGGATCTTTATTAATTTAAGGCTTGTTATAAAAACAGTCAATTTTTCCGGACTCTGTGCATTTGGGTTTTGCGGAGACTTGTTTTAAAAGAGTTTCTTTTCATATATTGTATGATGTTTGACGAGTGTGTACATTTGATACGATACAAAGCATTTGATATTCCAGTGCAGAATTCAGTAAGGTTTCACATAATTAACGTTAACCTGTATTCTTTATGACATCTTTTAAAGATTTCCAAGCATGTTTGCCAACGAAAAATGGGCGCCAATTTTTCGTCTTTGAACAATTTACTAAGACCACTGAAGTTTAATCCTGATAACTGATCACGAGAATACTGGTACATTTTAAATGAATTATACGGATCCAATTATTAACCTTGAATTTAATTTTACTAATTTAGTAGCAATTTTTTAACGAATTACCGACTAAAAATCTAATCTATAGTCGGTATCATCGAACGGTAATCGAGTTCTCGATTATTCGTTGACATCGTTACTATGGATATATATAAAATACTGTAGATATCTTTATGTACCGTAAAAATAGAATTAAGGTACAGGAGTACCAGATTACATCACACCGACCTTTCTAAGTTATGATAGGCTAAAATGATTATTTTATTTGCTTTATTAATTTTGTTCATACATTATAATTTTGATTTATAGGAGGCCCATCAAGTTGGACTATAATTCTGTCTTATTGTTATAATAAGGTAACTCTTGTCAGAATAACCTTTTCATGGCATCCACTTTGGTTCACGTTATTGACTAGAATATTGTAGAAAAAACAAAAAAATACTTAAGGTGCTCCTTCAATGTAAAATTTAGGTTGACTGTTTAGGTTTATCAATGGGATTTAGATCATTGAAGAGGTCGTTTGATTAAACAAATGCAAGTCAAATTTGGAATGTGACATATTTAAACTGCTGCTATCTTCAAAACTGTCTAAAAACCAGAAACGCCAACAGGTAAGTGTGAATTAAGAAATATAACCTTTAACAATCATCATTACATTAAGGCAAAAATAATCTTATTGATCAAGTATCTATTCAAGAGAAATTTTATGCTTTGAAATTGATAGTTGATACTGTGGTTTATTTTTATAAAGGATGTCGTACGTGAAACTTTAGAAATTTGTATTCAAGCTTATCACAGGAATCGTCCCCCCCCCCTTTCCCAACCTTTTTAATGATTATAATCTATGCATTCTGCAGGTCGAAGCAAAGATGCGACAAATATAGTAATGTATAGGTATGAATTATTGCTCTTTTAGTAACCTAAGAGTTCTACTCCATATGCTTTCTTTACTCCAAATCCAAGGTTTTGGTGAGTTTGGGTCTTTTAAATGTAAAGAAATAACTCAAGAAAGAAAGAAAAAAAATTGCTTATAGCGGACGTAGACACAAAACGAAATAAACAGTAAAATTCTTTCATTTCATTATTTCTATTTTCAGCTTATTCTAGTCCAGCAGAGATGTTAGCCCTCATATTTCTGCTAAGTGTTGGAGTTCATGATGTTGTTGGCATCTACGGAGGATGCATGAGTTACTCTACAACAATAGAGCCTTCTGGGCATTTGAAGGCAAGAAAGAGTTAAATAAAAATAGAACAAATGTTCATTCAGTTTGAATTAAAATTTTGAAATGTCATGCCCGTAATGTACGTTGCTTTTATATATATGGAAGAAAATGTCATTATTTCACAGTAAAAATTTTTTATCATATAAACGTTTTAAAACGATTCCAATTCATTTTTAAAAATCTTCTTTAATTTGCAGAAGCGTCGAACTTTGAACTTGAAAAGGGGAAGATAACTAACATAAATAACTTAAAACAAAACAAATATGTGGAAAGGATATAAAACACAAACGTCAGACGTGTCTACATCATTATAAGTATGCCTCATTGAAGTTGTAGATTTTAATGTTTTTCATAAATGTAATACTTGAGTTTGCTGGCTCGGACACGTCTCTCAATCCATCGCTTTCAGACCGAAATTCTTCCAATTTGTATCATCAAACTTTCGACGTGTTTTTGTGCCTTTTGGCATCAAATATCGATTCTCACGAATGCAAAAAAATCCAAGACATCAATCTGCTCACTATAGCTAATCACAGGTAGCCAATTACAATATTCCCTTAAAATAGAATCCTAAGTCTAACGAATTCGAAGCATAACCGCCTTTCAAGCCGATAAACACCTTGCGTAATTGTGTCAAAATCTACGGCGATATTAAGTGCAATATTTATGTCCGAATATTAACAATCGTCTGTCTCCAAAGTATAGAAAAGTAATAAATAATAGATTTAAACACTTCAGTGGGAATTGAAATTGGCCGGTTCATGATCAAATTTTTTGAGAAGGCGCCTCCGTCCTTTACTTAATGTGATCACGTAATCGACCCACTTCCCATTGAAGTTTTTAAAACTGTTATTTTTTTCTTAAAAATTATATTTTATTGTTATTTGCCCAAAAAGAAGGGGGTGAAACATGTTGAACTATTTTATTAAAGCCTCTAGTTTTATTATTGACAGGTGAAAATATATTTTTTTAATGGTTGGAAGATAGAAAAAAGTCAGTGTCCAAGGTGTACAGCTGCACAGAAAGGATTAGATGTGACAAATAGAAGAAAACTATTAATCCAGCAAAGTAATAATCTGACAATTTTTGGTAAATGGACAGAGGAAGTCAACTATCAAAATGGGACCGCATCATATATTGATATATCGAGAAAAGTAAACAATGTGTCAAGAGATGTCGTCCTTATTGTTGGCGAAACCGAGGACTGGGCATTAGTAGGTTCCGAAATAACTTTGAACATTGATTATACAACAGAGGAATTTGATATTGTGTAAGTTTCTATTCTTTAATGTGTTTTGAGTTAATCGATTGATTTTTGTTTTATGTCCCAAATACAAACGAAAATTGAACAAACACCTCCCGAACACGAAGAAAACTCCTCACAATAGGGAGCAGTTCTCATAATTTGAGGAAAAAAAGATGAGAAAAGCACAAGATCATTGAGATTTAAAAAGTTGTGCGTCAAATTTTAATATCTTTGAAAGATTGATTGTATGTTGTTTAACGTCCCTGTCGAGAATTTTTCACTCACATGGAGACGCCGCCAATTGCCGGAGGAGAGTTGCAATTTTTTCACATACTCGGCACTGAGGGCCATTGAGCAAGGAGGGATCTTTTTCGTGCCAGCACCTAATGCGACACGGGACCTTGGTTTATACGGTCTCATTGGAAGGACTGGTATCCACGTCCCACAGTGGGATTTGAACCTACGACGTAAAGATCAACCCCTTACTTTGCGACTCTAGATCAGACGCTCTAACTTCTTTTTTGGCAACACATACTTCATTTTTCTTTTAAATGAATTAAGACACGGCCTTATGTATAAGCTATACCGCCTGGGAGTCATTGGCTGTTATATGAATATCTCTGTTTTGTCTTAGAAAACTACGTATATCAAGATTTTTTTCTTGCTTCTCAAGAGTTTTGTGAAGGGGTGATAATTAACGACCTACTTTTTAAAACACACGATCCCTATCCCAGTAAGTATAGGTTTTACAACATTAATTTTCCAAACCTGCCCTATAGAGCTATAAGTCATCTGTATATCGCTGCCGTCAGTAACCTTGCTCTTACCTGCTGTAATTTAATGTACAGCTATCATTTTCCCTGTGTCTCTTTTCCCTAATGATTACGCGTATTTGTATATTCAGTTATTTATTTGTAACCTCCTTATAATTTGATGTTTTATAAAATGCAATCTCCGCTTGGAGGGAAAAAAGATAAAATGAAAAAAAAAATGAATGTACTGAAAGACAGATGAAAATAATTGATTATTTGAAGTTCAACGTTTTCATTATAGGTTTCAAAGCTCAATAGATATGGCTATGACACTTTTACCGCGAATTCGTTACATTCTACTCCAAGTAAAAGTGAACCCTGGAATAAGATCTGACACACGAAGACCAAATAGAAGTCCAGTTGTACTCGTCAAGCCTGCATATAGGTTAAAAAAATTTATTGTTTATCTACTTAAGAAGCATTTATATTTCAGTAAAATTAAATTGTCTTTTTTATATCAAGTTAATATCATACATTAGTTATTTTAAAATCAAGCAGATTTATTTATTTGAAAAATTAACAAAGTAGTCTGCTGTATAATAATCATTTTTCGTTTATATAGTATTTAAAGTTAAAAATTAAAAACACATTTATGCGCCCGGATCGATAGATCCGATGCGTATATTGTTTTTGTCCTGTCTGTTTATGTTTGTCTGTCTGCCTGATTTCAACTTTTATTTTCACCATTACTTTTGAACCATGACGGATAAAGACTTCATATTTAGCTTGCATAATTCAATGACTAAGCTCTTTGAAATGGCACGAAGTTAATTACCTTGTGGCCTTGACTTTGACCTATGCTCAAAATAGCTTTGTCAAACTTTTGCCATAAATTTTGAAGCATGAGAGATAGAAACTTCATATTTACCCAGAAAGCAAGACATAGTTTGGCCAATGTTGGCCCAATTTTTTTTCCAACATTGGCCCACTGTTGGTAACCTTACGTTGGTCCAGGGTAAATTTGCTCCTCGGCCCAACGTTGGTCCAACATGCTGGCATATTGTTTTGCCAACGTATGTATAAATATATGTCAACTAACAGCCAACATTAATAACTGGTTGGCTAGGTTGGCCCAACGTTGGCCCTTTGTTGAAATGTCAGATGGCATATTGTGGGGCCAACGTAGTTATTAGTGTATGCCAACTTACAGCCCACTTTAACAACTGGTTGGTTAGGTTGGCCCAAAGTTGGCCCTATGTTGAAATGTCGGATGACATATTGTTGGGCCAACGTAGTTTTTAGTGTATGCCAACTAACAGCCAACCTTGGCAACTGGATGGATAGGCTGGCCCAAAGTTGACCCTTGTTACAATGTCAGATTGCAAATTGTTGGGCCAACGCAGTAATTACATAGACACATTTGCAATTGGTTAAGTGATTCTTTACATAAACCTATTTTATGACTGTTTAAAAAATGATACACAATTCAACCTGCATTCATAATACCTACACACATGGACATGTTCAATGAAAACATTACTAATGATTTTCTGTGAAAATATTTTATATACATCAATTCAATCACAATTTACAAAATAAATTTTAAAATAGACAATAGAGGTAAATTATGTAAAATTATCTATTAAAAGTTCTTAATCAGGGCTGACTTCCTCTATCACTGTCCTTTAGTTATATTCCCGCTCTTTTTTCCGTCCCTTCGTCGTCTCCCGTTTTCTTCATCTTGATCTTTTCATACGTACTCGTACTTCAAACATCTTTATGCTCTTCGATTTCATTGTTATTTACCACCACAACATTTGTTTTCCTTTCAGTCTCTGACTGAAAATACAAAATAATTTGATATTAGAAACAATACAATTACTGTCAAACTAATGAATAAATAATACTTCTAATAAAGTCTTCGAAAGAGAATTATTTATAATACTATTAGTGCATGTTGATCTATAAACCTTAATTCCCTTGTTACAATCGTGTCTGCAACAGACAGTTAAGAATTAGATAGAAACTACTTAAAAGATGTTATTTAACTTGTTTATCATTGTATTTCTTAATGAGCTCTAGAAGTTATTGTAAATAAAGTTTGAAATACATGCATTTTCAAACTGTATACACATATAAATGCATTTGCATTTACATTAACTTACAGTGCTTGCCCAGATAGCAAGACATAGTTGGGCCAACGTTGGCCCTATTTTTTTTCCAACGTTGGCCCACTGTTGGTAACCTTATGTTGGCCCACGGTAATTTTGCTCATCGGCCCAATGTTAGTCCAACATGTTGGCATATTGTTGGGCCAACGTAGGTATAATTGTATGACAACTAACAGCCAACCTTAATAACTGATTGGTTAGGTTGGCCCAACGTTGGCCCTTTGTTGAAATGTCAGACGGCATTTTGTTGGGCCAACGTAGTTATTAGTGTATGCCAACTAACAGCCAACCTTAACAACTGTTTGGTTAAGTTGGCCCAACGTTGGCCCTATGTTGAAATGTAAGATGGCATATTGTTGGCCCAACGTAGTTTTTAGTGTATGCCAACTAACAGCCAACCTTAACAACTGGTTGGTTAGGTTGGCCCAATGTTGACCCTTTTTTTACAATGCCAGATGGCAAATTGTTCGGCCAACGTAGTTATTACATAGAAACATTTGCAATTGGTTAAGTGATGCTTTACATAAACCTATTTTATGACTGTTTAAAAAAATTAATACACAATTCAATCTGCATTCATAATGCATACATGGACATGTTCAATGAAAACATTACTAATGATTCACTGTGATAATATTTTATATACATCAATTCAATCATAATTTACAAAATAAATTTTAAAATAGACAATAGAGGTAAATTATGAAAAATTATCAATTCAAAGTTCTTAATCAAGGCTCACTTCCTTTATTACAGTCCTTTTGTTGTATTCCCGCTCTTTTTCCGTCCCTTCGTCGCCTCCCGTTTTCTTCATCTTGATCTTTGTCATACGGACTCGTACTTTATACACTTCTTTATGCATGGTCTTCGATTTCATTGTTATTTACCGCCACAACATTTGTTTTCCTTGCAGTCTCTGACTGAATTTCTTTGTTACAATCGTATCTGTAATAGACAGTTAAGAATTAGATAATAGAAACAACTTAAGAGATGTTATTTAACCTTAACTTACATTGTTGTGTGCAAAAACATGACAAGAATGAATTCCGAATCAATTTTAACAGTTAAGGTAGGATTCTTCTCACATTTCTTGTATTTAAAAATTAATGAAATTTTAACAGAATCAAGAGGACAATATCACTAAGTGATGGTATCAGTGAGATTAAATTTGACCGTTTAATATTAGAGGCAAGGTCAGGTCAAAGTCATTACCTTTTCCCTGGACATTAAGAATAAAAAATTACTGTTTCCAATTATGCGATCCCTACTTGTAATTCAAAAGATTGAATGTTTTTCTTTCTGCATAAAAAGATACTACCATATAGGGCCTATAAGATGATATTACCAAATTGACATGGATAATTCAAATTAAATGGATATTTACTAATCCGAATTTCCTCTACTTTTCTTAAATTTTTGGGATTTATTAGTTATTTTTATATGCTTCCTATATTTAACTTTTTCCAATTTTCACATATAGTAAAGTTGTCACATAAAGGCACAAAATGATACAAAAACTAAAAGTTTTGATCGTTTACTAAGAGAGAAATAACACTTTTTACGGATTTTTGGCTCAAATATTTACTTAGATTTGAAGCATTCAAAAGCCAACATAGTTCTAGTATGTGTGAAAAATCTTATTTATTTGATATATTTTGAAACTTTAGTCCCTTATTATTAATTTAACTTACATTTGAAAATTTCGTCTAGTCTTTGATTGCGTAAAAATTATAAATAAATTCAATGTTCTATAATAATTTTGAGAGCCCGAAAAGAAGATATTTTCATACGCCACCATTCAGCCAAAAATATAGTCCCTGCTAGTTTTCAAACGCAGTTTACCATTTCTATTTAAAGTTGTATAATTGTGATGAGGAAAGAAAAATATGGTCTTTTAAATTTTTTACATCTAAATATATTAGACATATCAACAAATGTACTTTGAATATCCCATCTAGTCAGAAACCAGAGAAGAATCCTACCTTAACCTGAAGAAATAAGAATAAATATACTTACATCGCTTCTAAATCCAGCTATATAGCAAGTGTATAATCCACAAATTTAAATTTAACTTCTTCGTACTTGCCCTGCATTATCACCACCTGTGAGCAATTGAATCTGACAGCTCACTCCACAGTTTGGTCACGTGTTAGCGAACGCTTAACTTTTGTTTCAATTTAATTATAAAGCTGTTTCATTTTGATTTATGGATATGTAGGCTTCATTCACATCCTGTTCCTGAGAACGTATTCAGTCTTCTCTAAATTCTCATGAATACAACGCTCATGAAAAAAATAATAATTTCAAGGGTTTTATTTCAAATAAATAATCATGCATGTGCACAATTCAAAAAATATAATAAAACACTCTTTGGTGCTGTGATCACTTAAGTTAAAATTTAAAATGTTGAATATATCAGATCTAAACAAAAACAGTCATCCAGTTAAAAGCATGGACATAGAATGTCAGCTCAGCAGCTAAAATTGACACCATCTTTAGTTGGCAGTATAATAATTGGGCCAGCGTTGGCCCTATTAAAATATCCCATCTTTGAAACTCGTGCTAACATCGGGCCAACATACTACTACCAAATTGATAAGACATTTTTTGAGGGTGTATTACAAACATTGGGCCAATGTTGGGCCAACATACTACTACCAATTTGATAAGACACTTTCTTTAAGGGCGTATAACAAACGTTGGGCCAACGTTGGGCCAACATACTACTATACCAATTTGATAAGACTTTATTAAGGATGTATTACAAACATTTGGCCAACGTTGGGCCAACATACTACTATCAACTTGATAAGACGCATTCTTTATGGGTGTATAACAAACATCGGGCCAACGTTGGGCCAACATACTACTACAAACTTTAAAAGACACTTTCTTCAAGGGTGTATTACAAACATTGGGCCAACGTTGAGCCAACATACTACTACCAACTTTAAAAAAACACTTTCTTTAAGGGTGTATTACAAACATCGGGCCAACGTTGGGCCAACATACTACTACCAACTTTAAAAGACACATTCTTTAAGGGTGTATTACAAACATTGGGCCAACTTTTGGCCAACATACTACTACCAACTTTAAAAAAAAACACTTTCTTTAAGGGTGTATTACAAACATCGGGCCAACGTTGGGCCAACATACTACTACCAACTTTAAAAGACACTTTCTTTGAGGGTGTATTACAACCATTGGGCCAACGTTGGGCCAACATACTACTACCAACTTTAAAAGACACTTTCTTTAAGGGTGTATTACAAACAATGGGCCAACGTTGGGCCAACATCAACATCCCTCCTTCCTTGGGAAGTACAGTGAATTAAAGTTGCTAACGTTGGACCAACGTTGGGCCAACATAGGAATGCTGTCATGGTCGAGAAGGTTGGCATGGTGACATTGGTCCAACGCCAACCATACAACCTTTTGCCAATGTTTGCCCAACATAGTCTTGCTATCTGGGTGCGTGAAAAAAACATGAAAAGAATGAATCCCGAATCAATTTTAACAGTAAACCTGAATAGATAAGAATAGATATACTTACATCGCTTCTAAATGCAGCTATAGCAAGTGTATAATCCACAAATTTAAATTTAACTTCTTCGTACTTGCCCTGCATTTTTAGTTTATCACAACCTGTGAGCAATTGAATCTGACAGCTCACTCCACAGTTTGGTGTTTTAATCGCCGCGTGACTCTCCAAGCTTTAGCGAACGCCTAACTTTTGTTTCAATTATAAAGCTGTGTCATTTTGATTTATGTATAGGTAGGCTTCATTCACATCCTGTTCCTGAGGACTTATTCAGTCTTCTATAAATTCTCATGAATACAACGCTCATGAATAAATTAATAATTTTAAGGGTTTTATTTCAAATAAAAAAGCATCCATGCACACAATTCAAAAAATATAATAAACACTCTTTGGTGCTGTGATCACTTAAGTTCAAAGTTGAAATGTTTATAATGTCAGATCTAAACAAAAACAATTAAAAACATGGACTTAGAATGCCCTCTTAATTATTTCAGAATGTGCATCTAAATTAATACTTAGTAACCAACGTTGTCCTAACGTAAATCTCAGCAGCTAAAATTGACACCATTATTAAGTTGGCAGTATAATAACTGGGCCAACGTTGGTCCAGTATAAATATCCAATCTTTGAAACACCTAAACAAAAGAACACTCGTGCTAACATTGGGCCAACATTGGGCCAACATACTACTACCAACGTTATACTACATTTTTTAGGGTGTATTACAAACATTGGGCCAATATACTACTACCAACTTGATAAGACTCATTCTTTATGGGTGTATTACAAACATCGGACCAACACTGGGCCAATATACTACTACCAACTATAAAAGACACTTTCTTTAAAGGTGTATTACCAACATCGGGCCAACGTTGGGCCAACATCAACATCCCTCCTTACTTGGAAAGTAAAGCGAATGGAAGTTGCTAACGTTGGGCCAACATAGGAATTCTTTCATGGTCAGAAGGTTGGCATGGCAACATTGGTATAACGTTGTTCCCCCAACGCCAACCATACAACCTTTTGCCAATGTTGGCCCAACATAGTCATGCTATCTGGGTAGTATGCATACTCCCCTAATTAAGTTCTTTCAAATGAGATCAAGGTCAATTACCTTGTGACATTGACTGTGACCTACGGTATTTGTTGAAAATTTTGTTGCCGCCGGGCGCATAGTGTTTCACAAACAAATCTTGTTTGTTAATGAAACTGATAGTTTAAATTAGTTTTGATAGATGATAATGATTATCATAATTCAAATAATGATAGTAAAGGAACTTATAAAATGTAATAAAAGTGAAATGAAATAGATATACCTGAAGAAAACAACACAGATCGATTTTTAAAACAATAACAATACAAAACAGATGTGTGATCATGGCATAAAACATAAAGTATGAAAACGCCGCTGTGAGTCCTATGCATTGATCATTAGACGGAGTATTATGTTGTCCAACTCTTCATAAAAAATTGGTTCGTAATATATTGTACATGCACGTCAATCAAAATAAAAAGCCAATAATTGTTTAAAGTTGTATTTTTTTTTTTGGTACATTACGCGAAACTTTCCACCTTTCCCATTTTCCATTTCGATCTAGGTTTGTTTACTGTTACATTTTTTTCACCACGGGAGTACCGATTGTTCTGTGTTAGCACTCATCAACAGTTTTGCACGCATTTACCATAGACTTAGCGTTCGTGTTCACCGTTCACAAAGCTTTAAGCCTTCGCTCACTTGACGTTTAGCGTGCAATCAACATCCAGTCTTTGTTTCCAATTATCATTTCAAGTGAAAGAGCTGACCTTACTTACAAGAAGAAACGATTTTTGCGCAACGAAGGATTTACTTAGACACTTGTAAAGTATTACGAAATAGATCTTTATTTTATGAAAAACATCATTAATTCAATTGTTGTTGCGACATTTTGGTTATGTCATTTAGTTAAAAATAAAATGATGAACTGATAATCTATATCGATTTAATAACAACATGCACATTATAACGAAAAGCACCGATATTTTTTTTTTCATTTCTAACATACCTTTATTTACTCTAGAATTTCAAGTAAGAAATATTCTGCGTTAAAAAATACGATTAATTGATTGACTGGCTGAATGTTTCTTTTAATCGCTCTTAATAATTAGTCTCATGTAAAGGCGTCAACTTAAACTGGCGAAGGGCTATAAATTAAGGGCTAGATTCGACTATTAGGACCATTGTGAAGTGATAGATCTTTAAGTACCAACGCTTGCTGTCGGGATAGAGAGACTCGATGTTTCTAGGTCTTATCCGAAGGATTCGCAACTTTCACTCCAATTTTCAGAGTGTTTTGCGAAGAAGCAATTGCTACCTTTTATCGACTGAAGTTCATTGTGGCCAGGGTTTGAACCAACGACCTTCCAATCACTGAACGTAATTAAGTTCTGAGATTCCGTGACAGCATATGACATTATGACTTAAAGATAACGTTATGGATTGAATAGGAGTAATTTTGATATGTGTGTGTGTGTACATGTGTAGTATTGTTAAAAATATCTTTTAAATTAACGTAAACCAATTTATGGCGGCTGATAAGGTATTTGGCTCAGTGTTTTCTTTAAGGCTAGTCTGTGTGAAAGATTGATTGGTTTATTTATTTTGTTTTACGTCCTGTTCGATAATTTTTCATTTATAAAAAGAGACGTCACAATAAGCCGTTGAATAGTTTCTAAAATTACACCTTTTTTCGGCACTTACGGCTATTGTACAGGGAGGGAGTGCTGTATTGAATGTAAAAGAAGTACCCTTCCTTCCCTGTATAACTACCATATGTAAGTAATAGAAAGCATCCCTCCTTCTGAGTTCGACGCTGATACAGCAACATACTAAGAATTTGTATTCGAAACCTATCAACTTTTAGCAAAAAATCAAAAGAGTTTTATGGAATTAAAGGGTTAAATGATATTAAAATCTCAAAATAAACATGTAGCTTACAGAGTTTTATCAATAAGTAATTCAATAAAATACTAGTATTCGGCTGTTAAAGGTCAATATACTCCTGTGATGATGGAATAGGAAACTGGCAAAGAAGTCGAATTTGATCACATCAACTGTTTGTCCAATGTTTGGTTTTTGTTTCGGAGAAATCAAGGAATGATCTATTGTAATCAGGAAGTATAAAGAAAATGTTACAAATTACAAAAAATGGAATTGTTTCGGTAGGAACAGGTTTCAGAGCAACAAAGTGTCAAGTGATTCTTATATACATGTTTAGATCGTGGACTTCGTATGAATTTTAGGCAAAACAGTTCGTACCTTAAGAATAGATGTAACTAGTATACTGATCGTGAAGGGTAGAGGGATCAAAGATGGATATTTTACAGATAAAAAACTGTAAAACATACGTAAATTTATTAAACTAATTTATTAAAGCAACATTATTTATCTGCTAATTCAAAAACAGATGTGTTATTTTCTGTAGTATGATGCTACTGATTTTGGTAAAATTTTAAAATTTCACACTTCTAAAAGTTCCTCAGTATTTTTAATTACGCACATCTGATTAACACCATGGTTTTTTTAATACGTTGTTGTACGGAGAGTACAAGGAAAACACCTGATACCGAATAAATTGTTCCACTTTCCATGCACCATGCATTCACCTTTCCCTTTGCACTTATAAATGCTGCTTTCTAAACAACATTTGTTGAAATGCCTGTAGCATCAACGTATCGTCAGTAACCTCTCTTGGTTTCATAAAAGAAACAAATTGTAATAAAGATGAAAAAAAATGTTCTGTAATAAAAACTTGAATACACCATGCATTAATAAGTAAAATTACAAAACCAAACGATTGATAAACTAATTACTTCTATGCATTTTGTTTTACATTTTCAATGTGAATACTGAATCCTTTTCACTAAAGTTTAGAATTAGGGAAGCTACACACGATACATATTACTTCTTTTGACAACGATGGAGATGCAGTGCACTGTGATAGATCACAGTATTTGGAGGCTTCAGGCGTTGGACCATTTGTAGCAAACCTAGAACAGCAAAATATGTTTTCACTTGATCGAGTGGTATGTGTTCTGTTTTATCAACATCAAATAAGTTTGTTTATCAAGCTCACAAACATTTCATATATTTCACATAAGTTGTGAATTCCAGAGATTATTCTTATGAACTTTTGTGGAAGGTACTTAAATGTAAATGTACATTGTTGCAACCGCTATTGAAATAACAACCACTATTGAAATAATTATATCAATAGTGGCTGAGAGTGCAATTCAATAGCAAACATAGTTAGCAACCACTATTGATATACGACCACTATTGAAATAATCATATCAATAGTGGTTGAGAGTGCATTTCAATAACAAACATAATTAGTAATCACAATTGAAATACGACCACTATTGAAATAATTATATCAATAGTGGTTGAGAGTGCATTTCTTGAGCAAACATAGTTATAACCACTATTGAAATACGACCACTATTGAAATAATCATATCAATAGTGGTTGAGAGTGCATTTCAATAGCAAACATAGTTAGTAACCACTATTGAAATACAACCACTACTGAAATAATTATATCAATAGTGGTTGAGAAAGTATTTCAATAACAAACAAAGGTAATAACCACTATTGAAATACGACCACTATTGAAAGAATTATTTCAATAGTGGGTGAGATTCATTTCAAGTATTTACAATATTTTTTTTCATTTTACTTGTATAATGATCAAGTATTGAAAGAAAAGTATCACCGCATTTTTTAAAAATTTTATCCAAAATTTCACAAAAATTGGATTTGGGGTGATAAATATATAGATTAATAATTAAAGTGTATAAATGAATAAGGATGGTTTTAGTGAGGCAAAATTTTGAACAACATAGAAGGTTTACAATTTCTTTATATTCTAGAAATTTATTTATTACATCATTTTCAATGAAATCAGACCAAAAAATATATACCAATCCAAGCATCCATATTTTGTTTGTATAATCTTTCCTGAAATGAAGATTTAGATAGTTATTCAAATTATAATTTCAAAACTGATTTAAATAATTATTTTGATAGTAGCCGATAATACTTCATACCTAAAACCATAATTTAATCCACATTGAAATCTTTATTTCAAAAGTGAACGTTATTTCAATAGTGGTTGCAACCTATGTTTGTTATTGAAATGAATCTCACCCACTAATGAAATAATTATTTCAATAGTGGTCGTATTTCAATAGTGGTTATTACCTATGTTTGTTATTGAAACACTTTCTCAACCACTATTGATATAATTATTTCAATAGTGGTTACTAACTATGTTTGCTATTGAAAGGAACTCTCAACCAATATTGATATAATTATTTCAATAGTGGTTGTATTTCAATAGTGGTTACTTACTATGTTTGCTATTGAAATGCACTCTCAACCACTATTGATATAATTATTCATTAGTGGTCGTTATTTCAATAGTGGTTGCAACAGTGCATTATACAGTTTTGCATTTTACATCCTCGTTATTTCTTTATTATTTGGTGTCCTTTCTAGAATTGTGTTATGAAAATCACAGCCAATCAAAGGTATTTTCATGAAAACGACACATTTGCTGTAGCAATCACAATTAAGGATTACAGCAAACTCCCTATAACAATTAATGGTACAACACAGGTACATTATACTCCATACGTAGGCGTTATTGGAAGGGTTGTAACCTTGGTACGTATAAATAAAAAGGACGACTAAATGCTTAGGACAAATTTGCAAATCATGCACTAACTTTCAGTTTCTTATGTACAAACAGATAAACATGAAAATATTGAATTTATGTAACACTTCTAATTTTAGTTATATTTCAAAATAACTGGGAAAACTGATCCACCTGAAATTATACCACCCACTCCCGGTAATAACCAGGAGTATACCATTTATGTTGGAGGAGATTTTCACGTCGATGTATATGCAAAAGCATCAGCTGGAAGGTTCGGCTTACAATTTTTGTTTCAAGAAATGTTGAATATTTTCATATGCTACTAAGATAATATTTCAAAACCAACAATAAATAATTGTATTTATCCTGCAACTTCTCCTTGCATTGACCTAAGAAATGTAACCTGATAAACAGATGTTTATTCAGTCAATGTCCTAAGAATTTTCCGACGTTCTAAAAGCATTATTTGGGCTCGGGTCGAAAATTTGATAGAGGCCTCGGCAAGGCTCGCCCTCTATCAGGTTTTCTTTTCCCTCCTCCTCCTCCCAAATATCGCTTATACCGGGTAATTTAAGACATTGACCATGCATTATATATATACCTTTTTTCTCATTTGCAGGAAAGTTGTGCGATTTGATTTCCTTCGAACATATGGAAAACCTGTCAACTATACAGAAATTCTACAAGCATCTAATATCAATGATACTTTCTACATATCAGTAAGCTGGTCTCCAACTAATCTGGACATTGGTCTTCACATCATATGTGCAAATGCCGAGGATAATGAAGGGTAATCTTAAAATTACATGAATAAAAAGAAATATTTAAAAAAAATTTATATGGTATTCTATTTGTCTCCTGTGAATTCGCATTACATATTTTTATGCATGATTTAATTCACAAAAAAATGAATTGGGTTTTGCAACAGGCGTAACCTATTTTTTGAATGAATTTTGGAATGTTGTTTGCATAAAATTGCATAGAAAGTATATATATTATTTACATTCGACATTTAAAGCAGTTAAGGATGTTCAGTTGACGTACAAATAAATATACCTCAGGAGTTGAGGCTGTTACTCATTTACTCTCAATATCCGCTTTTAATCAAATTTCATAAGACATGCAATTTGTGTACATTTGGCTTTATTCGAAGAGAACGTCCAAATGATCAAAGATAATTCTTAAATGTTTTTTTAATGAAATTTATTTTGAAACATAACTAAAATGAAAGATACACAAGCATATAGGGCTAGGGAAATATCTATTTCTTGTATTGTTTGTGCTGAACTTAAATAATGATGCTTTCATATTCATTATAAAATAAAATGTGAAAAAATTCATTGATACATCAATAAAAAATAAAAATGTAACCTAATTTATCCACCTTTGAACTATCTCGAAAGATGCCTCATCAGAACCATAAACTCAGCCAAATTTAGTAAAAATCTGCATTACTGAATAATCGGGTTTTGAGTGAACTTTTATAGACTGATGCTCTTATTTCTTCAATATATTAAACCCAATTCCCAACCATTTATACAACAGTAGTCACCGTCTGGCTCTAAATTTAAAATTAAGTGGATCGGGAGACTCGTTTCAATACCGCTGGAAGGTTGCATTTAGGGACAGACTTGGCGTTCCTCAATAATATATACATGTAATTTTTTCCAAGATTTTGTCATTGAAGAATTACTACTTTAACATGTTTACTCACAAAAATTGAGGTACCTTACCAAGCATTTGTGCGAAATACCACAGGATGCCATTTCTTTTATAAGCCTTTAAGTGAAAAAAGTTGGTTTGCCAAAATCACATTTTTAGTGTTTCAAATTTTTAAAAACAATTAAAAACCGGTTAAGAAATCAGAAAGTAATTATAATTTTGTATATTTTTCATACATTATGAAGATATACAAAACAAATATTTGTTGAACGTATCGTCTGACCTTAAATAGAGCAATTCAAGCGTACCACCATTCACTAAATCGAACAAAGCGTTATCGCGATATGGTGCAATAGGTATTAAATATCGAACAACTCTCGTTTATTTTACATATGAATAAACAATGAATATGCATATGTTATAAATTAGATGATCTTGTTCTTTTCTTCCATTTAATTCCTTACAATTAGGAAATTGTAAATGTTTCAATTAAATCAATCACATCTATATATGTTATATTTCTCGGTCAACATTAGCAGATCGTGGGTTTTCAATATAAAGATGTGTTTCTGAAATACGGATGCCTCTTCTCACAAGAAATACACTCGTAAAATATGACTGTCCTAGCACCACCTGTTCAAAAGTAATGGCCATAGTCAGAGTTTTACAAAAGTAGGCCAACATCAAGGGTCAAAAGGTCAAAGATGTTGGTATCTAAAGGAAGGTATTGTCACAAGAATTACATGTGAAGTACGAAAGCCCGAGCCCTAACAGTTTAAAAGCGTTGGCCAAGGTTGATCAATTTTTAGCTCACCTGAGCCGTAGGCTCAAAATTTATGGGCAAAGTTAACGTTCTTGCGGACAAGCAGACAACTAGACAGACAGACAGATGGACAAGGCAAAAACTATATGCCCCCTATAATATTCGATTGGGGGGGGGGGGGTAAAAATAAAGCAGGTGAATTTAAAATGTAAGGCTTATCCAGCTGACTGCAGCAAGCACGAAAAACATGGGAGAACAGGGGCATCCCCATGAAATATATTTTTAAAAGTGCAAAATGGCGCATTCTTGTGTCATCTATTGGAGAAAAATTGTCTCATACGTTCTTAGGCGAGAGGTAATAAAATACCCTGCTCTGCAGTGATATGACAGATTTAATCAGAAGGTTGAGGCTATAAAAACTTCATTCACGACTTATAGGCAACTCTGTTATATAAGTACATGTCACAGTTGGTGAGAAATAACGTCTCAACCAGGACTCTAACAGCCCTGACCAACTAAGCTATTGAGATCCGATGTATTGAACGACTTTCACGCACCTGTGAACCCGATAAAATATTCCCCCTCTTGGTAGAAATTCGTCCTCGAATTTTATGAGTTAAGGAAATGCATGAAGCATACTCCAAGGGAACACTGGGTTTTGTACATTAGGTGCCAAATGTCACAGTTGGTGAAAAGTCAAGTCTAAACCGGGACTCGAAACCAGGGCCTCTGGCGTACCGTGCCAGCGCTGTGGCAACGCACTTTGAAAAAATTACGCACTTTGAAAATTTTTTTCAAAGTGCGTTAATTTTTGGGACCATGTTAACGCACTTTGAAAAAAAAAAAAATTTTCAAAGTGCGTTAATATCGACCATATTAACGCACTTTGAAAAAAAAATTCTGCATGGCTTAGTCAATATTCCTACAAATCTCAGGTATGATAAATTATCATTTGAACCTGATTTGATACTTTTTGTCCCCCGCTTGAAAAGTGGGGGACATTAATTTGGGTCTATCTGTCCGTCCGTCCGTCTAGCTGTCCGTCCATCCGTCTTTCTGTAACGCTTTCGTTTCCACACGATATCTCGACAACCCTTTGAGCTTTTGCAATGAAATTTAACATAACAGAATCCTTGTGGCCTTAGGAAGACCCCTTTTGAACTTGGGGTCAAAAGGTCAAGATTCAAGGGCGTAAAGAACTACGAAGGATAGTATTATTCTTCCGCCTATCTCTAAGTCAATTCTCAAAAGTTAACATATTGGAATGATTCTCAAAATTTTTATAGATATTCATATGAATTTTCATAAAACTTTACTTATTTGGGATACCAAAGAGAGATAACTCTATAATTTTGGCAAAACTTGTGTTTTTCACTATAGAAATCAACGGAAAACTGAAAATATTTTTAAAACATCTCTCTCCCCCGCCCCCGTGAAACAAAAATTCCTTATTTACATGTAATATGGACTGTCATTTTACAAATTTATGCCAAAGCTTTTTGTGTTTCACGGGGGGGGGGCATATGTTTATAGACAAATCACGAAAAAAAATGCTTATTTTTCACCAATCTTAAAGCTATTTAAAACTAAATAATTGTATTTTATTAATTTATATATGCTTTATTTATTTGCGTAAGACATGAGAAAAGATATTAGATACATGTTATCATATTTATGATTATTTCAAAATATGGCGATTCTTGAAAGTTCATCACTATATCCCATCATACGTTGCGAGGGGATAATACTGTTGTCTATTTCTAAAATATATGTCTAATTCCTTTTGTTTCATGAAATTTTTTTCAAAGTGCGTTAAATGTTTACATGGTGTAAAATTATGATGTACAGTCTTAACGCACTTTGAAAAAATTTTTCAAAGTGCGTTAATTTGGTCCCAAATTCAACGCACTTTGAAAAAAATTTTCAAAGTGCGTTAACCTGGTCCCAAAAATTAACGCACTTTGAAAATTTTTTTCAAAGTGCGTAATTTTTCAAAGTGCGTTGTAACACAGCGCTCTTACCAACTGAGCTATTGAGATCCGATAGATTGACTGACTTTCACGCATCTGTTAACTCGGTGACATACAGATTGTTAAATGTGACCAAATTTGGATTTGATCACAAATCATTACATAACTGTTGTTTAATCAAGTTTTAGAGAGAGTTTTAGTTGTTGGCGTTGGATTTCAGGACGTCGGATATTCACATCATTAATTCTCAATGTCCGCTCCTTCTGTTCACTTATCTTAATTAGATTGCCTGTAGGTAATTAAAAACCAAAACAAGTCTTATTCATATGACTAAACAATGTATTTTAAATATTTTGATTTCAATGCATTAATATTGTCGATGGATATATTCACAGGTAAAGGTCCTCGCTCAATTTAACCAGCATAATTTGCTTGTCTATGCTCAATGTCTACCACACATGAGCAACGTCACTTTTCGACGCGACTGATCTGGCACACCCAGTCTACAAATCGGCATTCACTTTATGCCGTTTATCTCACTTTAAAAGAATAAATTAAACATGATTCATAGTTAAAGTTAAAAATAGAAAAATATACTTAAAATATTAAAAAAATCATTGATGTACTTAAATAAAATTAATTTTATGGAGCTTGTCCACGAACTTTTTGATAACTCCTCGTGTTTAATTTGTATATGTAAATGAAAGCTTACTTTTCACCAAAACCCCAGACGGTGTCTTCTACCCATTCCCACTTTTTGAAAATATCAATTCTATTTATTCCCACTTGCAAATAACAAGAGGTGTTTAGATAATTTTTTTTACAGTAATTAGACTTATCATGTCCTCTCCTAGATTTACCTCTATAATGTGTATCAAGATACTAAAATATTATCAATTTCAGTTAAGTCTGAAGTTTTGCTTTACGTCACGATCTAGTTTGACCCCTGCGCTCAATGTAAATAGCACACACCTTCTAACCACAAGCTTTACGATTGGAAGTTTCTTCTAATCCCTGATTGGTTGCTTGTGCAAAAAACTATTTTCGTGTCAATGTTGATAATATGAGTTGACCAATCACACAGCGGGGCGTGAATTGTTTACGCTGGATGCATCTGTCGAATAAGATCGTGACATAATGCAAAACTTCACACCTCACTGAAATTGATAATAATGAATGATTGATGGAAAATATGCTTTATATCATTCAAATATTCTCTGCATAGATTTTAGAAAATAAAAAAAGGCTTTAACAGGTAAAACACTCTAATATCTTGATTTTAGAACCAAAAATAAATGGATTTATGTAGAAGAAATGTGTTAAAATAGCTTGATTTTAGAATGAATAGATGATCTATTTGTAAATCCAATATGATTTCAGTAAGTTAAAAATCCAATATTTTTCTTTTCAAATGTACGTAAAAAGTCTTATTCATAATTCTTAAAAGCAAATATATCTGTCCTCTTTTTCAACAGGTGTTTATTTCTTATTGAGTATACCGTATTTATAATTGTTTTCATACATGTAAATAATCATTTGTTCATATAAAAATTCTACCTATTTCCACATTAAAATTTACCTTTTCCTACCTGATTTTAAAAAAGTTGGAATAGGTAGAATACACTTCCCCACTCCGACCAAGCGACCATGAAGATCTTAGATCAATAGTATTCTTCTACCGCCTTCGTCAGGGTTAGGGAACTCCCCGCAACAAAAAATCCCTATTATAGATATTATAATATGTTGTGAAATCATTAATTTTCGTGGGGATTTAATTTTCGTTGTGTTTTTCTACATCTTTCGTTGTATTTTTCAACATCTTTGCTTTCCGGGATTGTTTTAAACCTTTTTTTACGATAGCATAAGAGTAAATGACCCATAGAGCAGTAATATGTATAATTATGTTCACAGAAATTTAAAAATAAATTCTATGTTTTTATTTTCTTCTATTTCTTAACAGGATAATGACGGTGGATTTACGCTGCTTTCGTATCATTGTGAAAGGTTTGTTTATTATCAATAACATATTCATGTGTATTTTCACAAACAAATGACAGTAATTTTGCATCATTTAAAAAAGGAGACCTTTTAAAAACGATGTCCGGGTCATTTAAAGCAATTTAGCTATTAAAAATGTGATACTGAATTTAATCAAAGGAGTTTTTCTTTCCAATATCAGCATATTAGCAAAAACATTTAAAACAAACAGCTGTTTATTCTTTGCAATATTAGTCTATTATAAACTTCTAACAGCAAATAATTATTATTTGGTCCAGCATAGTTTTTAAACCTATTTCGAGTATGCTAAATCCGTCAAAGTGTGCTGGCCGTCATGAAAATGGCGTAAAAAGGGTCAAAATGTCAGGCATCCAATTTTTTCTAATTTTCACTTAAGGTCGTTCAGAAAGGAGACATAATGTATGAAAATCTACGTGAGTGTAATGGATCTATGAAAATGATAATACATTGCCAACATTATTATTTTAACTCAGAATATTTAGTCTACACTTAATTCGAATATTCTCTGATTTTTTTTGTCTATTCTTTCTACATTTATATTCTTCTTTGTTCGAGATATTACATTAATTTTGCAAATATAAATATACACTGCAGAATTGTATTTTTTCCCTTTGCATCTCACTACAAATGAATGATGGTGCAACTGTAACTCACAATTCATATTTGGATTGTTGAATTTCATACAATTTTTTTTTGCACTTTTGACTGAAGATTCTGCTGATAAATTAAGTCACACTCTGAGGAATTTCTGTCTCACACTTACATAGGTATATTCAAGAATTTATTTACTGATGATTCATTCCTTTTCGCGGATGTGATGTTGAACTCTCAACAAAAAGCCATATTCCCTGAGTGATGGAGAACAACCACATGGTTCAAATGCACAGACTCATTTATTAAATTTCTCTCGGTCTTAACTAATCTAATTGTAAAACCAAACATGTTCACATAATATATTTCCGGATTACTAACAATGATGGATACTACATTCCTCCCCTTTTCAGAATAAAATTATCTATAACAATATTACTTGAATGAATTATTTGAAACATTATTAATTTCTAATTATATAATGTCAAAAGTGTCATTCGATTGTTTTCGTATATGACTATAATAACATTGATACATATCAATACTGTTAACCCCTATTAATCACAAAACAAAATACAATTTTCCACAAAATATATGCCATTTAAGTTACATGTACCACTCATGTTAAACCAAAAATAGCAAAACACATTCACAAATTTATATTGATTCACAAATTTACGTATATAATCGCCTTTTAACTTTTTTTACTTTTTGTGATGACCATTTACAAAAATCACAATATCATCACAAAAGCATCATATTAACTCGGAATCCTGGCTAGCTGGACGCGAATTCACTGACAAATAGGGCACACTTTCACTGTTGCTGGTGTCTCGCAATTCCATATTCACATCATTCGGTTCTTCAAAATCATCAAAAATTGGTTCGTTGAACTTTTTCGCATGAGTGATGTTGCGTTTATAACTTGCTCCATTTTTTTTCTGCACAATTACTCTGTTTCCAAAGTTTGATGACAGTTTGTTTGCAACCGGCTACTTCGGAAGAACTTTGTCATAAATTTTCGACATCACTTTCCTTCGTATGAAACTTTTCATCTCATGACATTTTGCGATTCCTTTCTTCTCCGCATCTCGGTCACGAATCTCCTGGTCCATGTCATCTGGATCATAAAATGAAGTGTCCAAGGTTGGTAACCTTGTCCGGATTTTCCGTTTGAATAGCAACTCCGAAAGACTGACTCCTGTTGAAGAATGAGGTTTCGTTCTGTACATGGTCAAATAGTCAGACAGCTCATCCCTCCAATTCCTCTTCTCTACTTGAGCAATTTAAAGGCGTAAAAAAATTGATCTGTTCTGCCTTTCCACCTCACCATTGGCTTGAGGCCACAGTGGAGTCACTCGTCGATGTTCTATGTTCTGATGTTCCATGAAAGCCTTAAATTCACTACTTATGAATTGAGGACCATTACTATCTGGAGAGGTAAACCATGTGCTTGAAACATTCGGCGAAGACTTCTTACCATCCTATCGGTTGTCGTTTTCCTCATGATATCCATTTTCACGTATCAGCTATAATAATAATAAAGTACTATAAAATCTCCTGAGTGTAGAAATCCCATCAGCTCAGCTCCAATCAACAGCCATGGTCCTTTGGAAGTACCGTACTCTTCACACGTTCTGGGTTGGACGTTTGACTTAAAACTTAATATGCATGACATCTTTTACACGCATTCTAAGCTTCTCGATCCATTCCTTGCCATCATACCATTGTACGTAAATGACGTTTCATGACCTTGATTCCGAGATGACCCACATAGGCAATTTTAAGTTCTGTGTTACGTAGTCGAGTTTCTCTCAGCACAAGTTTTCCAATAACTGACTGACTGTTTTTCACAATATATGCTTTGTTTTTACCTTTCGGCCACGTCCCTGATCGAATACAGTTGCAAACACTTTTAAGAACTTGATTACTTGCGGATTCTGCTTTTATCTGTTCAATGGACATAGCTTTTGGAATAGAATGTAAAGTTATCAATTTCACGAAATCACCAGTATCAGTCTGTTCAACTTTTTGCCCATTCACCTGCGTCATTCGTGATAAAGGATCTGCTTTGTTGTCCCTGCCTTTTATGTATACAACTTTAAATCGATATGGTTGTACATGCAACACCAATCTACTGAATCTTGCACTTGGTTTGGACTTTGCTGAATAAATATACTCCAAAGGCTTATGATCTGTAAGAAGTTCAAAATCATTGCCATATAAGTACATGTGAAAACTTCACAGGCCCATATGATACCAAGAGCTTTTTCTGTCTAAGAATAACGTTTCTCAGCATCTGTGAGACTACGGCTCGTATGGGATGTGGTACGTTTTTCTCCGTTCTGAATTTGTAGCAAAACGGCTCGTAATCCCACAGGACTTCCATCTGTTACCAGTTATGTTTACGCTTCAGTGTCAAAGTAACCTAAAATGTCTGCATTTGTTATATTTTCTTTTAATTTCTCAAAAGATTCCTCATAATTCTGTCCCAACGAGAATCTCACATTCTATCTTTTTAATTTTCTCAGTGGTTCGGAAAAAGTAGCAAGGTCTGGTATGAACCTACCACACAAATTCACAAAACCAAGAAATAATCTCATCTCAAATACTGTTTCTGGACGTCTAGCTTTGATAACGGCTTCAATATTGGATTTTTCAGGACCAATTCCTCTCGCGGACAACAGATGACCTATAAAATCGATTTCTGATAAATCAAACTGACACTTGTCGAGGTTAAGAGTAAGGTCTTTTTCTCTGAGTCTATGTAACACACCCCTAATAATGTTATTGTGATTTAAATTCGAGACACGTCGTTTAGGTTTACCTATTCAAAGGTTATAGGGTAGAACCGGCTGTATAAATAAAATTGGCAGTAAACAGGAAATTGCTATAGTCTGTATCTTTGGAAAACATGTCCTGTAAAAATCTTTTTCCACACCTTTCTGAAAGATTTTGATGATTTTCAACAGAAATAGGTGTCTTAAAGGGGGGGGGGGGG
>PRKT01000895.1:159498-189165 GCA_003671525.1 Saccostrea glomerata | reverse complement strand
CAAGTTCTTCTTTTCAAACGGAAGACACTAATATAATTCCATTTGTTAAGATATTTTTTTTCTTTTTCCACCTAGAATTTAACTTTGAGCACTACATATTGCAAATTTTCTAACAATTTCTACTTAATATTTTTATTTGTTTTTAAACCTTATAAATCTTTAAATAAATTGTTTTAATGAATTTTATTTTCTTTCACACTTCTAAAATTCAAGTCCCTTGAGATGGTTTCAAGAGAAAAATATTTCAAAAACTGAATCTAGAAACAAAGAAAATATGCATTCTTTAAGTAAAAACGTAAGCAATGCTAGTCTCATACCAGTAAGTGTAATCTCATCGTCTAAAGCCACGGTTCGGAGTCCAGATATAGCTCCCTCTCCTACCCTTGGCTGCTTGATCACAAAAAATGTCGTAATGTTGAATATTTACGCCTCTCTATTATGTCGTCATATTCAGTCAATGACAAGTTTTGTTTTCATCGCAATTGAAATCAACAATTTGCATCAGAAGTATTAAGTTCCCTGCGAATGTGTTTGAAAGGTCGAATCAAAGTTCATTATCCGACTATGCTTTACTCTGATTTGTCAATATTTTCATGAGCTACGAAATATTCTCTTCTCATGCAATCACGGCCGGTGAAACGTTGAATATTGACCCAAGGTTAATTCTTTAACGTTGAATATTGAACCGTATTTTTTTTCTCCGTTGAAATTGAGACCAAAAGTCTTTGAATATATACCCGGGTTCATTTTCCAACAGCTTGATATTTTATTTTTTCTAATCCCTGATGACCTCAACAAGTTGAAATTTGACCCTGCTAAATATTGACCCCACCTCAGAGTTTTCGAACTGGAAAGATGTTTACGGGATTTATCAGTATCTCTATATCTATATTTCAGTTTTAATTTTTTTCTTTTTTCAAGAATAATAGAAATTAACCTAACATCCTGTGTACAAATGTACAATTTAATCAGTACTCGATTTTAGTAATTATCAAGCATGACAACTTCATTTTTAGACAATACAATGTACTTTCTTAAATCCATAGTATCCATAAATAACTACAAAACTATGAATAGAGAATAAAACAGAAATCCTGGAAGTCTGGTGTCTAAAAAGTGATATATATATATATATATATATATATATATATATATATATATATATATATATATATATATATATATATATATATATATATATATATATATATATATATATATATTTATATATATATATATATATTGGACAGTTGGGCAGAACATCCCATCTAGTCATATTCAGTATGAAAATTAACTAAACTAATATCCTAAAAAATAGAATGGAACTCATCGGCCAAAATGAATCTAAGGATACGTTATGTTAATTTTGTGAAAATATCAATATAGCGACTATAGCATGGTAGTAATGCCGACTTTAAACAAGGTTGGTGTAATCACTGTAACGAACTTATCTGTCAGTACCCTGCCTCGGTTAAAAAAATGACCGTTTTTGGAGCATAACGTTTAGAATGAAATTATTCTTATTTTTAAATATATCATTTTATTCGATAAATATGATTCAAATTCGATTTCGATTAATTGTTATTCCTTTTCAATGAATTGTAATTTGCATTCGATATATTACTATTCTCATTGGAAGAAATATGACAATAAGATTCCTATATCATAATAAATCATATGATTCCTTTAGAAAAAGCGTTTCCTCTTCGTCATTCCTATTCAATAGTTTTATCCTTCTTACAATATTTGATGATTATTTGCACCCATGTTTATTCGAAGAAATACAATTCCTATTCAATAAACGTCTTATCTTTGCGACGACGGTGTAATCCTTTTCTCGTCAAATATTTAAAAAAAATGTAATTTCGTAAAAAAAATCATTGAAAGCCAAAACAATGAAAACTTTTTCCATTACTCATCGTAGTAAAGTCAAATACCAAAAAAGTCACGGGTATTTCGGACATGAACTTAAAAACATGCCAACCGTGTCACGGAAGGCGTTGGCACGATGAAGATCCCTCACTGCTCAAAGGCCCTGCGTTCCAAGCATAGGTCTAAATTTGAAGCCCTCATTAGCATATGGTGATGTCTCCATATGATTGAAAAATTCTCGAGAGGGACGTTATATATTACACAATCAATTAATCAAATACCAAAAAATCATTCCTGTACGAGGGTTGTCCTAAAATGTCGTAGACAATTTTTATGATTTTTTAAACACGCAACCAATACTAACCAAACTTCGCATAGACATAATATAATGAATGTTCTTTAAAATTTTAGATTTTTATAAGATTTTTATTGTACACCTTTCATATTAATAATATTAGGACGATTTAAAGGATGACCGATACGGTCTGTCGGCGCACGGACAAAATTAGGAATAATTTACGCATATAACTAGTACATTTGCTTTTTGTTCTTTGAACTCAAATTTAATTCAGTGAAATAAAAATCAAAATCTCAATAATATGTTAAAATTTCATATAAATAGCATTGGAAACAGATTATTGGTGTCATAATTTTCAGAGTGTTGTTGGAATTGAGTTTGATAAAAATGGCGTCGTCAAACGCGTAACCGGCGCATGGATATATAATAAAAAAATTTGAATAAGACATCAGAGACAGGTAAAAAGAGTACAGAAGTGACATAACATAAGTTATTTTTAAGTGGCATGAGATTCAATGAGAGTTTTTCCTCTATACCGAAAATTGTTAAAGCATGTGCTTAGAGAAAAAAGCAAAAAAAAAAAAAAACACTTAGAAATGAAAATAGTCACAATTCTGTTGAAAATCAATTATGTGAAACGAAAGGCAAAATTGATGGGTATATGCTAGGGGAAATGTGTGGAAAACCAAGAGGGATAAGCTGACAAACAAATAGATAAAAAGACAAACACAAAAATAATCTACAACCGCCTCCGGTTTCCATGGTACTGAACAAATAATTAAAATAAAAAATATAAATACTGAAGTCTTTCAAATCTCATTTCATTAAGTTTTTTTACTACTTCCAAAATAGAACAGAAGGGGAAATAAATCAACGTTGTATTTTTTTAAAAATTGAAATAAATCTAGTTTTCATATGTATGAAAGAAAAGTTATAATTAAAAACAAAGAATGCTACAAAAATAACGATGACTGAATATTTATAGCCTGAATGTTTTTAAAAACACACAATTTCAATATTGAGACCAGGAACATTTTCTCAGAAGCACCTCTATTTTATGTACCAATGGATTTTAAATGAATCGATCATTTTATTACGAAAACAACCACGCAATAATTGCCACCTGATAGATTATGCATACCCTTTATTTCAAGTTTTAAAAAGATTGATTTTTTTATTTCAGTCCCATTTTAACCACGAATTTTCAAATTGATTTTCTACGAAAGGCTGTTTGGTCCGTGTGAATGATTTTTGAATATTGAATATTTGTTCTATGACCGATATTTCTTTAAATATTTGACAAAACAAATCGTTAAAGGGATAGACTTCTTTCAAGGGCACATTTAAAATGAAATAAATATTTGTCACAAAAAGTTCTAGTACAAGGGCATTAAGTTTGCCACGTATGCTAAAAGGAGAAATCATAAATACTGCCATTACAAAATATGCAAACAAAATCAATCTAAATAGAACAGAATGGGGCCAAAATAAACATACAAGCAGTCAGTCGATCAAAATATAATTAGTTAAAAATGTAGTTCATTTAAGAAAGGAATAATTTTTTATAGAAATATTTATTTATGTTATATATTGTGTTGGGGATAAAGAAAATATTTTGATATATTCACTTTATCTTTTTTTTCCATTTTTCACATCTACGAGATATACAATAGATAACACTTATTGCAGTACAGTGCATATAAAATAGTGTGTAGTGGGTTTTGTTTTCATTGGATTTCATGATTCAGGTGTCATATTTTGGCTTTCTTTCACTGAAAACTACATTAATATTATTTTACAACTATGCATCTGAAAAATAAACTTAAATATTGAATTCAAAAATTAAAGTATATTAACTGTGAACATTTGCTTTTGATTTTTATTACTGTGTTCAAAATTGTAGAACATATTGGTAGTAAGTGATGACTTTTAAAAGATCAATCATTTAGTTACCTTTCCATTATATTTTTAAAATAAACTAAATCTTCTTATGATATATATAGCGGGAATATTATCATAAACAAAAGAATGCCAGGAAAATAACGAAGACTGAATTTTTATAGCCTGATCTTTTTCAAAGACATAAAATTTTAAATTTGGGACCAAAAACATTTTCTAAGAAGCAATTGTATTTTATGTACCAAAGGATTTTAAATGAATCGATCAATTTAATAAAAGAACGCCTAAGTAATCACTGCCACTTGATAGATTACGCATACCCTTTAATTCAAGTTTTAAAAAGATGTTTTTTTTTTTTATTTCAGTCCTTTTTCCCCGAAAATGCAAATTGTTTTTCTACGAACGGCTGTTTGATCCCTGTGAATGATTCTCCTATAACCGTAAGAAAATTTGTTCCATAACCGACATTTCTTTTAAATATTTGACAAAACAAACCGTTAAAAGGATAAACTTTTTTAAAGGGCACATTTTAATTGAAACTCAGATCAGAACAAAGCTTTAGTACAAGGAAATTGAGTTTGCCTCGTACGCTTAAAGAAGAATCATTAAATGCTGTCACTACACAATATGCAAAAAAAAAAAAAATACGATTCAAAAATTTGTATCAACATCGTTTTAGAAGTCCTTCGTATCGAACGGACTGATTGATTGATTGATTGTTTGTTGTTAACATGCCTAACAACCTCCGGACCACGAAGTGAATTCCATCGACTGAGCTACTGTGAACGGTCCGTATCCGTTTGCTAAGACCCCCCCCCTCAGAATTTAATGTTGAGTTCTAGAAAATTCAAATTTCCTAAAAGATTGTACTGCCTTTTTTTGTTTTTTAAAACCTACAAATCTTTAAAAAAATGTTTTAATAAATTTAATGTCCAGATTTTAAGAAGCATAATTTTTTTTATGTACCAATGGATGTTAAATGAAATTATTAACTTATTACAAAAAGGACCAAGTAATTATTATCACCTGCTAGTTTATGCATATCGTGTATATCAAGTTTCAGAAATATTTTCTTATATATCAGTCCATTTTTATTCACTAAAATACAAATTGTTTTTCTACAAAAAGCTGTTTGATCCGTGTGTATGATTTCTCTTTACTTGTAAAAAGATTGCATCTATAATCGAAATTCCTTTTAAATATTTGACTAAACAAATCGTAAAAGGTATAGACTTCTTTCAAAAAGATAGTAAAATTGAAACTAATACCTGTCACAAAAAAGTGTACCAGGATATGAGTTTGCTTCGTAAACGTGAGGAAGGAGGAAGAAAACACTTGATATCGTCACACCACAAAATGCAATAAATTAAAAATAGCATATTTGCATCGACATCTTTTTGTCTCTTTGTTTCCAACTGGAGACCTTAGTCTAATTATGTTCATTTAGATTATTTTCTTTTCATTTGTCATTAACTTTGAGCTCTTTATATTGCAAATTTATTAAAGGGTTCTTCAGTTTAAAAATCTGAAAATAGATTCTTTTTTATGAGTCAATCCCTTTAGCTTATAATTAGTTTTCTTTTGATTGCTTCTAAAATTAAACTTTACGAATAATTGCTTTGCTCCGCTTGAGAAGATTTCAAAAGATTTCTCAAAGATATTCTTTTTGTAAAATTTGGTCTCTAGTTTTTACCGCCCAATCCACACGTGTCATGATATGTATAAATTCTAATAGACTTACATATCATGCTTAGTAGAATGTTTAATTAGATATACGATCTTAAGCAAAACTGTTCGATTATTTCATTTTTTTTATCTTTTTACAACGATAAAACGTTTCTTTTTTATTTAATTCATCAATGATTGCTTTATTTCTAGTAGATATAATCAAGTATATCTTGTTCAAGGAAAAAAAATATAAAAATGGGCGGGGCCTGTGTCAAATAAATAGGATCCGCTATATAAAAGCTATTGCAAATTTGACAACACGAAAAAGGTTTATTTTTTATACGTTAGCAGGATTTGTAACATGAATTCGAAACCATCCGCAATGCAGGCATTCAATGTAAAGGATATCTGTTTATGCCTCGTTTACAAACAGGTAAAGACAAAGCTTTTCGTCTTTCTGAAATGTCCAATGTATAAAATTAATGTCTAATGTAATAAAATTAATATACATTTATTGACTGAGTTCGAGGGCAACATGCGTTTTGTCGGACGCAAGAACCAAACTGTCTGCCTGAGGCCGTTAGGCCGAAGGCTGACAATTTGGTTCGAGGGTCCGACAAAACGCATTTTGCCTGAGAACTCTGTCAATAAATGTTTTGTTATACCTTTCATTTTATTTTATATTTTTTGACATACATGTATTTTGTACCATATTCCGTAATGTAACATTAGATCTGTCACTGTTTAAAACCAAAGAATGAAAATGAGATTAAACTCCGCCCATTCTGTGACGTAAGCGGTCCAACATCTCTCCGAGCGGTCCAACATCTCACTCAGAGGTCCAACATCGATTTTTTTATGCCCGCTCAGCAAAACATTAAAAATGTTAGACTTTTTTCTGTATAGATTTCTATAGGAACAAATTTTTAAAGGTATAACAATATCATATGTCATATAAGCGCGAGTAGTCCCATATCAGCCTAAAGGTCCCAGGGCTGATATGACATATGGTACATGTATAAATTTTAGCTTGTAGTATTATATTTATCAGATATATAAAATATTTACTAAAAGTCATTTCACTAAAAGTCATTAAAGAATGTTTCATGCTTGTTTATGATTTTTTTTGTCTTCAAAATTTAATTGTCAATTTTATGTAACTGAGGAAAAAAAATAAGAATACAAATGTTTTTATAGAGTTGTTTTGCATGTATATTTCAATAAAATCAAGAAATTAATTTTTAAACTTTTAACAAAATTTACTTCCGATTTGATCTGGATTTTTTCACGTTGGTCTGATAAGTGATACCGATTTTTGGTCCCATCCTGATATGGTTTATTGTGACATCACTCACTCGTATTGCACAGTGCAAAATAGGTGCATTTACTACTAAGTATATGATAAACATGTGTATTGACATTTCGAACAATATTTTCTCATATTATCTTATTTTAAATGTAGACTTAATATTTCCCCATGAATGAGAATAGCTTTTTCATTTTTTTTCTATAATGAGTCTAGCTTTTAAATATTTTTGTACACAACTGAACAGAACAAAACAGAAAAATTTTAAAGGAGAATAAACATCTACGTATAACACGCAAATTTTAAAGTCTACTTGATCATTGAGGTATTCGGTAAAATGTTACTTCAGTTTGGATGTATATGTTCTTAACAATGTAGTTCTTATCTTTGTTTCTTTATTCTTGTTTTTTTTCTCTCTTTTTTTGTGAACATGATGAGATCTAAAAAATAAATTAAAGATACGCACTTGCTTCTTAGACTCTTCTTTTATTTTACTCAGTCACTTAGTAATCTTTCAGAAGATTATTGGCTGTGTTCTGTAGATGGGCAATAAGGTTTCGGATTTTCAACCTAGGGGTCAAATGGGGGGAAAACAGTTTTTTTTAATACAAGCAGCCCTTTGTGCCCAGAAATCGTCCTAAAGTTTACTATCTGGTCTAATTGTCTTTTTGGACAATGACTCACTGTGTCGTGTAGATGTGCATTAGGGTTTCGAAATTTTCATTTTCACCCTGGTGGTCCAATGAGGGACAATTTATACAATCTGCTTAAAAAGTTAGAAGGTATATTATGATCGGGATATCGGTCAGTCCGTCTATCTGTATACTCGTTTAGCTGTCTATCCGTCCGTCTGTCGGTCTGTACGTCAGTTTGTTAAGCTTTAGTGGTACTCACTATTACCTGCAACTCCTCTTATACCACTGAATGAAATATAATATTTTAACGGAATCTTTGTATCATAGTGCACCTCCTAAATCACTTTTTGATCGAATATAAACTTGGAATTTCCAATAGAAGAATATGGATGCTACCATTGCTTTTATTGAATATTGAAGGGTACACTTCTCATCTGCTCTTCCTTTACCATTTGCCATATATATCGGATCTTTCAGAGCAAAATAGGGATTTTACCATCATAATCATATGGGAAGCTGGCGTTTCATTTAGTGAGCTCAGTGCTCAGAGTATCTCTTGAGTTTTTATTAAAGAAGCCTCTTGTTGCGAAAACTCGATTGCGGCGCCGCGTCATACTTAAGAAGTAAACGAAGGTAGTGACTGTTCTTTCGCCAAGCGCTCGGAATTAGAAGTGAAACTCACGGGTCTTTCGGATATGACCTTAAAAACAAAGGTCCCGTGTCACGGTAGGCGCTGGCATGATAAAGAACCCTCACTGCTCACTGCACTGGCCCTGAGTGCCGAGTATAGGTCTAAATTTGAAGCCTTTTACCGGCATACGGTGAAGTCTCCATATGAGTGAAAAATTCTCAAGAGGAACGTAAAAAAATATACAGTCAGTCAGTCTGTATTTGATATTCCATTGCATCCCAGCTATAGATCTTTTACATGCGAACACCATCATAAAAACTTTAATCTGAATTACCTTAGGATGCTTTTGAGGTAATTAAACTAATCATGGATTTGATTTTTATAGAAAGACTATTTTTGATGTGTTTTGCTTTGTGTTTGCATGCCTAACTTCGATCTTCTATTACGAACACTTTTTACGTAAAGAACTTATGATCTGAACACACTTTAATGTAAAATACCCGTGGATGCTTTCATACGATTATGTCTAAGCATAACTTTCTGTTCTTGGGAAGAAAATTCTTAAAAATCTGTCAAAACGATTTTTTTTGTTAGACTGTGTTTGCTCAGTGTGACCTAACCCTAGCCCCAGGGTCATGATCAGAACAAATTGAATCTATACTACCTACAACTGCATCCTGTATTATGGCTTACATATATCTGTTCTTGAAAAGAAGATTTTAAAATTTTTATGTTTTTGTTCACTCAGTGTTGAAAAAGACCAAGGGTCATCAAATTGACTAAATTAAATATATGCTAAACCAGATAGCTTTTGAATAAATTTAATCATTTCAAGACATGTAGTCTTGTAAAGACGATTTTTAAATAAACTCGCGCACTTTTTTTCTCTATCAATTATCTCCTCTTCGAAGCTGACGTGGTCTTTTATTTGTATAAAAATAACCTTAAGCCTATCTTCCAAAGCATACTTAACGCAAAATTAAGCGGTTAAGATGAAATCATAAAAAGTTACGACAACAAAGACGACGACAACAACAAAACGATAACGACGACAGATTATTGACAAATTAGATAAGAAAAGCAGACTAAAGCGTTGACTGTGTATTGTTTTATGTCCCACACGACAATATTTCACTCATATATAGACGTTACCATATACCGGTGAAGGGTTTCAAATTTTGACCTAATTGTGATAAAAAGCTTATCTAATCATTCGACTCAAGTGAGCTAAAAAGGAGGGCGTAGAATCATTTTAAAGTTAACTAAGTTAGATTTATAATTAATATGAATGAATTGATTCATTAATTTTCATTTACTTATTAGATTATTTCAACAGATATTGCTGATATTAAATTCTTTAACTATATTATAGATTCAACCTGTGCGCCACATCAATCAACTAAACAAAGGGGATCATATATTGTTCAACCGAAAGGTGTATACTCACCATGCTATTGTAACAGATGTCGACGAAAGTGCAGAGAATTTTGCAGTAATTGAGTTTGGTGAAGGAATCGAAAATCCCACTAAGCCTGAAATAAAGAAAAATAGATATAAAATGGAAGAATATAAGGATCAAGATCCAATCATTTATCGTTTTACCTACGATGAAGGTCAACGCAAAAGCCCCGAAGAGACAGTTTCTCTCGCAGAAGAGTGCCTTGCAAATACAGCTCACATAAAGTACCATCTTTTGCATAACAATTGCGAACATATGGCTAATTATTGTGCAACTGGCGAACATAAAAGTCCACAGGCTGAAAACTTCTTGAAAGCTGTTGACATTGCCTTATCTGCTCTTGTAAAACTCAAAAACAAACTGGAGCCTCATTGATCAGGTTCCCAGTCAATTTGTCCGGATATGTGAAGCGTCCGGACACCTGAATCAACAGTTATATAAGACAATATTAAATTTACAAATTCCGCTTCAATGAAAAGTCGTCCGGATACTGAAGCATCCGGATATCTGGGGTCCGGATATCTGAAGGTCCACTGTTATAACATTTTATGAAGAAAACAAACTCGATAATCGGTTTCTAAAAAATGATCATCTCATGTAAATTAGTTTCAACTCCTGTATAATTCAAAATCGTGTATTATTTCCTTTTTGTTGTTTAATCAAATGCTATAATGAATAACATGTAATAAATATCTGTGTTATTTTAATTCTGATTTTAAATTCTGGTTCCTTCTAAACATTGTTTGAAAGTTGTAGAGTGATATTCACTCCCATGTTATTTAAAGGAATACAAGCTATATGAAAGCCGACTTTTGTCTGAAACAAAATGATTAATGTTTTGAAACACATAAAAAATTCTTTCCACAAAATTTCACAATAGACATCGTTGTAATAACAAAACAATTAAGCAATAACTGGCAATTAAGAATTTAGTCTTTTCATGAATATTGATGAAGGAAGTGCGTAAAAAGTAGTATCATATATAGACACGCATGTCCACGGAAAATCACAGACGAGGCTTGTTGCATTTTGACAACAATCATAAATAAACAGTTAGTATGCGTCATAACCAAGTAGATGGTTGATACTGATTACATTAAAATATAGATATCATTAAGAGTAAGACGCTTGCCATCCACGTCAAAAAGTGAGTAGTATCTCAATCGGCCTACATTGTTTTCTTCACGCCATGTTTGTTAATCAATCTAAAAGTAGCGACGGCGTCACGTGATAGATTTATTTAGAAATAGCTACATAGTTTTGTATTTCTCTCCTAGCAGGGATATAAAAAAATATAATTTGATAACTTTATAACGCGTTTAATTCTAATGTTGTAATTTACAGTACTTTCGTAACTTTTATTGATAACCCCCCAGTTTTGTTTAAACTGGTGCAAGTTATAGCGTGTATACTTTTAATATTTCATTAAACAGAATTATCGGCTTATCTCGCCGAATGAGCTGTGTAACAAAAACTTGGACCCTTCATTTACCCCTTTGTTTTCAAATTTAAAACGATCCTTACATTTAACCCATATTAAGTCCACTTCTAAATATAATATAAAGATATGTTTTATTTACTTTGTTGTCAATGAAAGTTTAACGATTATGTATTCTTTTTTTAAATTTATAGAGTACCGGAAGGAAAATGATATGAATTTAATATCCCAATTCTTTAACAGATTCGACAGCGTAGTCAGAAGTGTGTTCGGTTTAGAAAGTGACTCCCCTGTAATGCCAGAGTTGGAAAAATCGCTGAAAACAAACAGGACTGAGAGAGACGGAAATTTGATTTTTTTAGTCTATTCTTATTTATTATTATTAAAACCCTCTTCGTTTTTAACACTAAACCGATATAGGCTAAGTTATCGGTAGAACTAATAAAAAAGAGAAACATGCCTGAATGTAATCTAATTTGACTTATTTGAGTGAATAGTTTCGCAACAAGAGGCCCATGGGCCACATCGCTCACCTGAGTAACTTTGGCCATTCTGTCATTCAACAGTTTTACCCCTTTGTAATCTTGACCTTGATAATCCTACTTGACTATGATTCAAACAATTTAGAATATACACTACCCCAGGATGCTTCCAAATAAGTTTCAGTTTTTTAGATCCATTTGTTCCTCAGAAGAAGACTTGTAAAGTTTCCCCCGATATACTTTGATGTAAAAAAAAAATGGATTCCCTTTTATAACCCCGCCCTACCCCTGGGAGTCATGATTTTAACAATTGAGAATCTACACTACAAAAGGATGCTTCCACATAAGTTTCAGTTTTTTTCTGGCCAAGTGGTTCTTGAGAAGATTTTTAATGACCCCACCCCCTTGTTGTATTTTCTTGATTATATCCCCTTTGAAGAAAACTTGGCCCTTTTTTTTAACAAGTTAAATATTCCTTTAGTCAAGGATAATTTGTACCAAGTTTGGTTAAATTTGGTTAAGTGATTCTTGAGAAGCAAGTGAAAATGTGAAGTTTATAGACGGACAGACAGACGGGCGAAGGACAACTGGTAATCAGAAAAGCTTTCGGCTCGGGTGAGCTGATAATATAGTTGCTTTTAGAAAAATTCAAATAAAATTTGAAACAATTTCAGTATCGTATGTTAAAACTTATTTCAATTCACTTTAAGAATGCATACACTAACTAGTCCAATACACATCATTGTTTTTATGGCAATTGCTTTGGAGTACTGTTGTTATTCGGGGCTTTGACCGGGTGCCAGATAGAACCGTTTGGTTAGAATGGACCACGTGCACGGCATTTGTTTGTGGTCGGCATTGGTCTGCAACTGGGGGTCGTACGCCAGGGCCTCCTTCACGTCAATTAGCATGTCCTCCAAATGTTCCTCCAGATAGTTGTCCTTGAAAATCTGTGTCAAGTTGTGGAAAAACCAGGAACCTAAGTGTGGCCTTCGCCAAGCATAGTACCCTGAAAAGACGGTTGATTTTTTTTTTAACTTATTTAAGAGTAATAGTAAAAGTGTTGCAAAAACTTTGTTTATTTTATCTAAATATGTATTTTTTTTTAATTAATATACCCAGGAAAATTAAAAAAGAAATTTAGCAGAAAATATAAGGACTTTCATGTGCAGTACATCAATACATAAACTCTTTGCAAATAGATCTGTACTTAAATGAGCATTATGTTAATTTGGTTTTGTTCGCAATGTTACGACTTACGGCTTTATATGTTTAGCGGCGTAACATTGTGGGGCTCCTTAATCTGAATGTTGAACGAAAGACAATAGGATATAATTTGTTTTTAATATTTTATAAGATTTTATTCAATAAACATACAAAAATACTCTTCTTTGGCTCTGCGGTTCTCACCTGAAATAAAAACAACAAACGAACCACCCTTTCCAACAAATGTTAATATAAAAACCACCCTTTAGCAAACCCTTTAATAAATGCAAAAAGATCTAATGCCTTTAGGTCTTGAATCAAGTTTCGACTAGTGATATCTTCACTTATAGTGAGTACAAATATAAAATGTCAGGTTATAGCAAACGACTAATGTATAGGAACAAAAAGTTACGTAAATATCTCAATACAATGCGTCTAGCATTTGTTAACATTCAAAGGATGTAGCAAACAACTAATTGTATAGGGACAAAAAGTTATGCTAATATCTCAACAAAACTCCATACAATGCACCATGCATTTGTTAGTTTGTTGTTAGTAATAATGTCAGGAGTTATAAATATCAAGTTCAGGTCACTTTTTGTGCCTTAGTAAATAGTACTCAACAGTAAACAATAACGATGAGTTCAGACCACTACTTGTGTCTGAGTAAATTGAATGAATAAAGCAATCAAACGTTGCTAACAAATTCAGGTTAATAATTACCCATCATGTCAATTTGTTTGTTTCTCTGTCTAAAACAGGAACCCTTTGTGATGGGGAGACTGCCTTGTTCGGAGTTGGTCCGTCAGGTAGACCTTTCCGTGGGTGAGACCGCAGGCGTCTGACCGTTAGACGCTGGGAGCTCGTATATAAAGTTTTTACAACCTTTATGACGCCAATCACCCAAAGCATGAGATTTGGCGCCATAACGTCATATAGCTGGAAAACTTCGGACGCACTTTACTATTATACTCATCCGAGGTGTTCCGAATGCATTTTATAGATTTCGCCGCTAAGTATGAAAAGCAGAGTGTAATTATAAGGTTTTACCCTAATTATCAATGAATGGATTTATTAATTATACAAATTATCAAAGGTTAGCACATTTAGTACTATATAAAAGCATTTATAGACCAGTAAACAGTTTATTTACGTTCCGAATTCCTCAAAACGTGGAGGAAATTCGGTACCTGGTGAACAATTTTACCTAGCACATAATTAATTTCAAATAACACCAATCAATAACAACAAGTAATAAAAAATAGATGCATTACATATCATTCATTCAATCATTCATTGAATCATCGTTTTAAAGACTCGTAAAGCAAGAAACATCTTTTTTACTTATTCAATACAGTAATGGAGAATGTCAAATTCGTAACACGGCCCCCTTCTCTATTTAACATTCGTCCTTCAAAGTCTTTAAAAATATATCATGTAACAATCTAAATTAGTGTTCATTCAACAAAAACCTCAATATCTCGATCAACTAATTATCTCGAAATATTGTCTTCGGGATATAAAAGTTATTTTGCAGCATACATGTATGTGCGAAAACAACAACTGCACAATTCAAATTGACATCACTCATCAGTCAAACATTCTGTGAAATATAAATGCGTCAAAATAATTCAATCTGTTTCATTGCTGATCCATATATTTTAGGATCCCCATTATTTGAGGGACTCTCAACGACATGACATGTACGAAGAGAACAATCAAAGGTAAGTAAAGGTAAGTTGAACAATATTTCACTGATGCATAAATATCAATCATTGTAATAAAATTCATAATGTGACTGCTAGTTGCATAGAATGCATAAGTACATATATATAATCAGATATAGATCAAATATTTACAGGTCATCAATTTGTATAAACACATAACACAAATAATCTCTTCACAATGTTGATTACAAGAAATTTTCATGCAAAACACTTACAACTGTTTCATTGTTCGCTAAATTTTCAGTTTGTTTTGTAGGGATATCATGGGGCAGAGCAGATTTACCACTAGATCTGGTTGTAACAGAACAATTTGCAGGTATTTTTTTAAGCTCTTAGTGTTTTCGTTAGGATCTAAACTAACAATTTTGTTTAATTCCTTGCCCATAGTCCCTGTCTGAGTTTTGTCAGAATTTGCAATCTTATTTCCAACACAATCTGCATTTACTTTGTATCGCCCTTAAGCTATAGATGAACTTGTTAGGGCAAGCTTTAGCTTGTCAAAAGATTTGTGACAGTCTTCGTCCCAAACAAATTTATGGTTTAGTTCTGTCAATTTGTGCAAGGGGCTAGCTATATCAGAAAATTTAATTGAGAAACTACCCTGAAATCCTATTAGCAATTCTCTTAATTTGTGCTGTTGTTCTTGATCAATATTTTTACAAGAATTCTCGAACACAGACTTCAAATGTTCAGGAAATTTTTCATTTGTTTTCATTTCATGTTTTGTCAAAACATTTATTGATTGGGGAGTAATTTCAATGATCCCTGAGGTATCTTCTAAATTTGCCACAGGCTCTAACAAAGTAACCTTGTCATTAAATAATGGGTTTTCCACTTTAGCCGGGGCAATAAATTCACTAAGAGGGGAAATCTCTATAGTTTCCGTCAAAAATACCTTACAACATTGCTTATTCAAAGCTTCATGTGTAAAGCAAGGCACATCTTTCCCCTTTATTCTAAGTTTCATTTCGTTCAACAGAACATCACAGTTGTGGTCTTTCATAAAATCGAAACCCAAAATACAATCGTTTTGGACATTAGCCACTAATACATTTTGATTCACAGTAACATCTCCCACACATATTTTCACTAGGCATTCCCCTAGTACAGATATTTTCTCCCCACTAGCAAATGTTAAATTTACCAATGAAGGGTTCAAATCTAATTTCCCCTTTAACTCTGAACTGTCTGCAAAATCTGAGCTAATAATTGTTACACTAGCTCCCGTGTCGACCATCATTGTGGTCCGAATGTTCTCAATTTTGCCTACTACAAAAACTCCTTCAGCACACCCATTTACATCAACTACTCTCTCATTTTTAGGTGCATTTTCGCACTTAACAATTTTCTCAACATCATTTTCTGATTTATTGTTCATTAAATTTTCATTCTCAATTGCATTGACTGTCTTTTGAGGACTCTTTTTAATACACTCATTTCTTCCAGCAGGAAGAGGTCCTCTTATTTCAACTTTGTTTAACAGCGATTGGGGCCTATCTCTGCGTTTTGTCGACTTCCGACCCTTGAATTCGACGCAGGAAAGTTTCCCTGATTTGAGGATTGGGAGCGACGATTTTGATATTGTCTATTTTGGTAAGCATTTCTCTCAAAATTGTTTGCATTGTATTGCTGCCTATGAACTCGAAACTGATTGTTCTGTCGATCATTTTGTGCATCACTGAACTGAGGATGCACCTCGCTTGAATGAGTTAAGCACAAATTGATGAAAACGCTGGACGATGAGGGCACCATTAGGGAATATTGGAGCACACGATTATCACTGCAACATAGGCTGTTGTTGACGCAGGGCCAAGCACGAAGTCTTCAGCTACAATGACATAACAAGAACAGCAGTATTTGTTCTAAAACAAGAGGAGGGTGGGTGGGGAAAATTAAAACATTGCAACAATTCAACTTCACAAAATTTTCCATGACCTTACCGTTTTATCGATTTATCGAGAAAGGAAGAGGAGGAAACAACTAAATATTAGACTAGTGTATGTAAACGGACCTAAATTAACCGGATTGATAGGTTGGGACTAAGGGTTAATATAATAACGTATAAACTCGTATATATCTGAAAAGACTTAAGATATCCGGAATGGAGGGACATAGGGTTACTGAGATTACTGAGATTAATTCACCTATCCGAGACCAGGCTCGTATAAGTGGTATTATTCTTTTAGAGGTATGTATACCTACCTGTCTTCAAAACATCGGTTTCAGTGTGAATATTTTTCAACAATTTATTTAATATCTGCCTTTTCGATGCATGAAGACTACCATTTGTTTTAATTCTAATAGATATAAGTCAAAAACTTACCTGATGTTAAAAATTAGAGTGTAACATAAAGTTCGTAACAAACCACGAGAAAAGACTGATTGTGTCATTTTGTGATTAGATATAATCAAAGACAAGATAGTGAGTTAACTTATTTTTTCCATTTTTGAGAGAGATATTATTCTAACTGCAGTATAAATTTATTAGTGTAAAAATCAATCAATTAAAAAAAATATAACTCCATTTAAATGTTTGGACTAAATAGATAAAAGAAAGACAGAAAGGGAGGAGAGAGATCATCTGAGGTAAATCAAGCCATATAAAACTTAATAAACCAATATGAAACTTAATAACCTAGTGATCGCACATACTTACACTGAAGGAGAAGACAATACTTAAAATGTATTTTTCTTCATTTATTGTTTCCAGAACAGTTAACAGATGAAAATTTTGAATTTTTGCTATGTCAACATGTGAATTTATCCAAGTTAACAAAATTGCACATTATTGAAATAAAATATGATTAAATAGATTAATCAATGTGTTTTGAATAGCAAAATTAAGCTTTACTGGTATAGATACAGAGTTTAAATAGCTTAAGTTCAAATACAGAGCTTAAAGACAAAGTTTCTAAGCACCGCCTTCAAAAACGTGGTCTGTGCACCCCCGTCAATCAAGTTGCAATAAGGTCCATCATTTGATGCTAAAATTTGAATAATATTTCTTTTGTCCCTGTGTACCCCAGTTTACTCTGTGCACTTTGTTTGACCCCCATGCTGACCTAGGGACCTATCAATTTATTTTAGACGTGGGTATGTTAAGACTACGACCAGATATTCCATCACAATATCCCATACAATATGTTATTAAGCTTTATGGCGTGAACATTTAGAGATAGTGATTTCTTAAAATCAACATTTGAAGATTGATTTGAGGTCGTGGATATTATTTGCTGCATATGAAAACCCAATAAATCCAAAATCATGTGGTGTTTGGTTTTTTTGTTGGTATAAATTGCTGTTCATAAGCATAGGGAATAAATACCAAACCTATGATGACGTCGTGACCGTTGATCAATATAAGCAGATTGAAAATGAAATATAAGCATGAATCTTGTAAACAAACATAAGAAATCAGACGTCAGATGATGATTTTATGGTGGAGTGCTACCTTTAATCTAAAACTATTAAAGTTTATAGACTGAATAATGATAACTATAGTTTTATCCATGATTTTCCTTATTTATATTACATATATATATATAAAAGTGTAAATTCGCCGAATTCTGAAGTTCTGCCTTAAGACTTGTATTATTATAAGAATGTTTTACTTGAAAACATATAATTAAATATTCAACTTGATATCAATACGCAGCATTGTTAAGGCTTGAAAAAGGAGGCGGGGCCTAAATTATACGGGAAAAAGTTACTGTGACGTCACAAAAAAAATAACTTTTTATGTATTTCTCATTATACCCGAAAATAAATTAATTTGCATTTTTTAACTATCTTAGCATAATGAACAACAATAAAACGTATCAATGCATTAAAAAAAAGTTGCTAGTTAAATCCCTTGCAGCTGGTTATAAACAAAGCACTGATCGCGATGAACTTGTAAATATGACGTCATTTTTGTAAAAATGACGTACATGTATTTCATGTGCTGTGAGAGGCAGATTGAAGAATTTTTTAACAATGAAAAATGCGTTTTTAATTTAACGGAATATTATTTACAGATTTTAAAATGTCGATTAATACCGATTTATATCCTTTTTTTAGTGCGATTATTCATTAATTATCAAGAGAATGTATTCTATTAATTATGTCGTGTTTTTATGTACAGCTTACGTATATTTTACATTCAGATGCCTCATAAAATCGTACTTTTGCAAGGGCATACACTGCATAGATCTTCACCATTTTTTTTAAATAGATAAATGATATCAAACATATTTCGACATTGGCCTATTTACTTGAAAATTTAACTTTTAAAACGCGAATTCTCTTTGAAGTAGCAACACTTATTAGAAACTATAAGGTATGCAGAAACAATTAATAGCTTGAATTTTTAATTTTATTAAATAGGGCATGCGTTTGCGATATTGAAATTTGTTCATGACCTATATTCAGTACACGAATTAGGCATTCATCACATGACTGTCCATCGACGGGACTAAATTTCATACAGTACGGAGTGGGTTATACAATGCTATTTCCATAAGTATTTAAGTTCTGTGATAATAAAACACCTTAATTCAATTAAATTCAGTTTTAAAAATATCCCCCTTTTTTGCACGTCTATTTTCCGTTGATTTCTCATTGTAGGCCTTAACAGTGCTGCGTAGTATCTGAAATAATTCTTTTCTTATTTTACATATATCAAATTCATTAAAATATTAAAATATCTAGATTATCAACATAAAACATTATTTGCAACATTTTAATTCTAATTTAAAATTATAAAAAAAAAATACACGCGAAGTTTGACCTTTTCACAGCAAAATATTTACACCTTTACCAAATAAGCCTCTCTCTCCTGAAATTACCACTTGGTAGAAGTCGCTGCCTTTAATCAATTTTGAGAGATTTTGCAACATCTGTTTAAATCTGATTAAGACTTACCTATTCGAACATATTTTTATCACCATTTTTTGATTCAAGGGAGAATTATTCATTCTGTTGAATTATTATACATTTATGCTGTGATGTCAGTAAATGAGGATGACAAGGGGGAAATTGGGTTGGTATTCACAGACTATAGGACTTTGCAGCAATCAAGACCACGCAGACATAACTCCTTCCTCTCTCTTGCCCCCGGTCATTCATGTAAACAAACAAAAACCTTGCTTTGACATGAACGATTTGTGAATATACAAAAATGTACATGTACACAAATTTAAATTTCCGGTTCTTGATCATGAATGATTTTTTTTACGTGGACTGACCCTTATACTAGCTTGGGGAAATACAATGTAAAGTATATCACCTGATAAATGATGCATATACTTTAGAAAACATTTTAAAAAGAGTGTACTTTTGTTGAAGTCTCTAATTATCAACTCAATTCCAAGAATGCGTATTGCTTTTCCACGAAAGGCTGTTTGATCCAGGTGAATGATTTTCTTTTAACTGTAAGAAGATTCCTTTTAAATATTTGACAAAACAAATCGGTGAAGTGATATGCAATTTTGAGGGCGCATTTAAAATGTAAATCATATATTTATAATCAGAAAACATACCAAGTATCAACGGTTTTCATGCTAACCGGATTCGTTACAAGAAATCAAAACCATCCACAGTCCAGATATCGAAAAGAGAGGATAAAATGGCTCATTTTGTAAGCCTTGTGTGCACACAGGTAAATACAAAACTTTTATTCTTTCTGAAATGTCCAATGAATCAAATTAATGTTCATGTGTATCGACATTTCTTGCAATATTTTGACATGTCATATTATCCTTTTTAAATATCAATTTAATGATTTCCCCTTGAATGAGTACAGCTTTTAAAGATATTTGGTGAACACAAATTAGCAAAAGAAAACTGAGACATTTATAAGGAGAACTAAACGTTTACGTACACTATTGTATACTTATTTGAAAATAATATTTCACATTTCTTTTATTTTCACCCAGCGTTCAAAAGGCGATCGAAAAATACTTTTTGAAAGAAAAAGGCCCTTGTTCCCAGAATTCCTCGTGCATTTCACTTAGCGGCCCAGTTATTTATTGGATGGTGTCTGCATATGTCTTGCAGTTGTGCAATAAGATTTCGAAAGAACGAGGGCGCTTTTGATTGGCATTCGGCAGGAATCTGGGCGTAATTGAAAAGTGAAAATTTTATTGACATGTCACATGAAATTTTTACATTTTTTTAAATTATTAGGTTCCTGTGCAACAGAAAAGGAAAATATTTACCCGAAATTGAGCTTTGGTTTGCTAAAAAATAACGAGAAAATTGTCCAGATCAGACATTTGGTACAAAATGGTACATTTTTAAACATGTTTTTTCTAAAATTCTTCTATCATTGGGTCTACTCTCCATGATTTTGAAAAGTTATTTGTGTGTATTTAAATTCAAAGAAACGAATACACTTTTTTTAAAAATTGGAGAGAAGACCCAGAGACCACGAAAAAATGAACTTTTCCCCTAAAAAATCAAAATGTATGAATGTGGTGCTTCTTTGTCCTTTTGAAATCATTTTCGTATGTGTAGCGGTGATAGCTCAGTCAGTTGGGCTACATGCTCATAGCACTGGAATCGAAAAGCTTTTGGTTCGAGCCTGGTATGGGGCGTTAATTTTTTTTTCATGCCATTATTCTATTATAATTTTACATGTATTTTATCAGTTTCATTATATGTATTGATGATTGATTGATTGTGTATTGTTTAACGTCCCTATCGAGAATTTTTCACTCATATGATGACGCCACCACTTGCCGATGGAGAGCTGCAAATTTTGTCCTATGCTCGGCACTCAGGGCCATTGAGCAGGGAGGGATCTTTTTCGTGTCAGCACCTACTGCGATACGGGGCCTCGGTTTATACGGTCTCATCCGAAGGACCGGTCTCCACGTCCCACAGTGGAATTCGAACCCGCGACGTAAGGATTAACTCCTTACTTTGCAACTCTAGAGCAGACGCTTTAACCACTGCGCCACGCGGCGACTATGTATTGATGTAATAAATTGTTGAATTAGATATATTTTGGTTCAGTTTGGTTCTTGAGCGAAATCAATTCTAATCTGCTATTCTATAATGTACATGTACACGTATCATGCATCTGCATGCATTAGATATTTTAGGTGTTTATTTTTTGTGAAACATTACTACCCTAGCCCCCTATGAAAAACGGACAAAAATGATACAATGTCACACATTCAAACTAAATGAAAAAAAAATATGGACGTGTTTGTAAAATTTGACCAGCTATGATCAGCCAACCAAATCATGGACATTTAAACCATAAATGTTTCGTACAAATGATTCCTGCAGATCACACGCCAAATGCGCCCATCTTCTTTTTATATTCATCCAGGGGATGGGGTCAAATAAGGTTAATAAAATGACATTTTTTAAAATAAAATAAGTTCCTTGTTCCCAGTACTCCGCTAACATTTCATGCAGTTGCCTCTTTTTGGAAGATAGTAGATTGTGTTCTGAAGATGTGCAAAAAGAATTTTTCTTTTAACCTTCTAGGTTAAACACAATTTTTGTTGTTTCCCAGAAATTTCTTACACTTTTACGCAGTAGTCTAATTTGGGAAGATAGTTGGCGTTGTCATGTAGATATGCTATAATTTTTCTATACAATAAGGACATGGATATAACAAGCAGTATTCAATATCAAAGTCCATTCAACAATTCAGAATAGAAGCAGAGGAAACACGGACCTCCGAAACATCAGAGGTGGAATCAGGTGCCATGGAGGAGTCCCCTGCTGACCGGTCACAACGGCCGTGTGCTCCTTGTCATGATCAGGAAATAACGGAGAAATCCGTCGTCTATTCAGTACATAAATTTTGGACTAACAATTAGTATGAAAAACGTCAGTCAGCATTTGATTTTAATTTCATGGAATACTTTGATCTCATCTTGTGACCCCACCCTATTCTTGAGGGTCACGACTTTTATAAAATAAATCTACACTTTATTGGGAAGATTTCACATATAAATTTTATTTTTTCTAACTTAGTGGTTCTTTTTTTTAGGAGAACATTTAAAAAATGTTTAGTCGTTCTTATTTCTTCTTAAGCATAGCTTAACCCTCATTTTGAACAATCTATTGTCCCTTCAAAATGGATACTTCGAGGCAGATTTGTTTAAATCAGTCCAGCAGTTTATGAGAAGAATATAATATATGGAAAATATTCATAATACACAGACTCTTTTCCATGTCATGTTTTCAAAGAGTCCACTCAAATGTTTGAACAATCAAAGAAGCATTTATTTCACAAAAAACGTTGACGCTTTTATGATTTTTATATCCCTATTGAAATTTGATCTGTTAAACAGGTAAAGTAAAGATCAATATGATCAACAAATTTTATCAGGAAAATCATCAATTCATTAACATGATATATTCATGTATTTTTTTTTCTTTTCTTCGATGATTATAAAGCGTAACCTGAACAAAACGAGATTTTACTCGATGATCTGGCCAAGAATTAGAGTCATTCCTTAAATATTCGACTTGTCTGTATGATATGACGTCATTCTAAGCTATATTAGGTAAACTTTAGAGATAAAAAATTCTTAAAATCGATATTATAGATTGTTTAAGGTCATAAAAAATGAAATAAAATATTCAGAGGCATATTATAACGGAATCTTGTCGTTTTGAGGTCTATGTATTTAGCACTGGGATTGAATACCAAACCCGTAATGTCATATCTGTTTTGATCAGTATTAACAGAGTAAAAGTGAAACATAACGAGAATTCATGTTAACAAACACAAGAAATCGGAGTTTAAAAGCATTTAGAATGAATATCGTGTGTGATTCATTTGGGAATAATACTTATGAATAAGGATGCTAATATAATTCTACAATTTCGTTGTACAATGAAAGCAGACAGCGTGTTTACTTGTCGATCAGCCTTTCCTCCGTCGTCCGTAACAAAAAATGCATAAGTTCAATACTACGCCGCATACTTTGAACCATAATTTTTGTTTCCATTTAAAGTTCCTATTCTATTGCTGCTAGAAGTGCATGGTTCACGGGAATTGGTGCATTTTTCGATCTTATGAAAAAATGTAATGATTTTTGGATGATATTCGTGTTGAATATTTTTTTTTTGTGACAGGATAATAGGAGTCTAGCAACACCTATCATGGTATAGAGTTTTTAAGCATATCTATTATTACAAATTGAAAATAATTATCCCCGGGGGTAGTGTTGAACTTTTGACTTTTTCATCACGTATAGACGTGGTGACATCGTGGTGTAATGCATCCTGTAGTATAAGTCCCATTGACGTCTATAGAATGCATAGTGATAGCAAATGATAGCAAAAGCTTATCCGGGACTTTTCCGATTTATTAGTGTTACATATTAAAAAATAAATGTGCTAATATGCCCAATTCCAGTCCATGTAATGTCTGAACATACCCGCATCGGTGCTACTATCATTACCGGCCGCCAGGAGGCGGTCGGCTAGTTGATATGAAAGTTTTAAGTCGCCGTGCGTTTCTGCGGAGTTAAAACAATTTGAACAAAAATATTTAATAACATTCATATTATAGAGTATTGAAGAAAGATATTCTAAATGTTTAACAAAAAGCACAATAATCATAAAAGAAATTTTATAAATAATTGGGTAAATATTTCATCCAATCCTGATTGACAAACTCTGACATTACTGAAGTGCGGAGGAAATTAGCACGAAGTGTCTTATGTAGGCATAGTCTAAAACAAAGACCACGTTGTATATCAACAATTTTTCTTTCTCTTTTTAAACAGCCTAGACAGGATTTGTTGTACTTGTTTTAAAATGCCGTGTATATTTATACATTTTCTACAGAAATTTTTCAAAAATTTTATGAAATATTGAGATTTCTTGAAAGCACAGAATCGTACGACAATTTTGTCCCTGAGACTAGGATAAAGCGCGTTTCTATAATGTGCCAAGCATTTTCCCGCCACATCTCAACACCGAGACTGAAAGAGTAGAAATGTAGTGGTGGATTTAGATGGATTTGGGGGGTTGTTAACATCCTCTAAGAGAGTCCCACATGTTTCATATTTGTTCCGTTTAAATTAAAGTAAAACTATAGCTAAGTTTAAACTTTAGTTTTGTACTTTTATGTAATAATTACTTAAACATCAAACGTACACCAGTGTCCGTTTGTACGAGACTGCGTGCAGAGACGCAGATGTCTATGGACAGTTTGCTTAATATACATTTAATATTGTACATGCATTATGCAGGTTCCGTGTTCGTTCGCCCGATTTCCCGTTGTGCGCTCGCCCTCATTTAATGTAGAATAAAATTTAACGAATTTTTTTCCAAATATTTTTTTTTTTAAATCAAGGGAGATTCTTCAAAGGTAAAACATTCAACATCTGTTGTTCAGTTCTACCTATTAACTTATTACCTGGACCTATTAACGTCTCAGTCCTTTGTTTTCAAAACATAGCGCAATTCTTAAAAATAACACAGATATATCCCCCTAATTAACATTTATATTAATTATATTAATCATCTAATTTACTACAGTGCAAAAACTTAGTCATTAAAAATTAATTGAGACTAAATAATCAAGTTCAAGTTCAAGTTCTTTATTGAGTTTGAGCATTATAGCTCATCAGTACAAACAAATACAAACATGACTGTACAGGTTTACAGGAGAATATGTTAATTATGTACATATGAAACAAATATATATATAAATATATGTCATAAATGGTTAATTTAACATGTCTTTTCTAGTTTTTTAGGCTAAAGTAAATAAATTTACCTAAGTTGCATAGTTCTTTAACATTTTCAACATTAAAAAGTTGCAACAATTTAAACATTGAAGGTCTTTTCCAATAATAAGACTTTAAGTATTTTTTACGGTGTATTGCATAAGCGGGACATATCAAAATAAAATGAAATTCATCCTCAACATAATTTGAACACAAAAAACAATATCTACGTTGTCTTTCTGTATTACTATATCGACCTGTTTCAATTGCCAATTGGTGTGATGACAGTCTCAATTTGGAAATACATTTTTGATATTTTATTGGTATGGGTTTCCGTAAGTAAAATTGTAAATTTTGATTTGCAATTAAATACCTGTAAAAAGAACACTTACTAGAGCTATCTATTTCAGAAAAAATATTCTGTCTTGCCTGGTCAAAAATTCTTTGCTTTATGATAGGAAGGTCCACACATTCAACTTTTTGTTTTTCCCATAATTCAAACAAACCCAAATTGCATAAAATACTTTTAACATTTGACAACCAGTTTTTTGCATTATGCATTTCTACACACTCATATAAAACACTGTAACAATGTTGGATGATACAATTTTTTTGATCAAGAATTTTCTTCCAAAACTTAATTATATTATACATTCTGTGGTAAAGCAGAGGATATCGTCCTAATTCAGAATATACAGCTACATTACATGTTGTCCTTTTAACACCTAAAATATGTTTGCAAAAATCAAGATGTAGTTTTTCAATATTAGGTGATTTAAGTGATCCCCAAATTTCTGATGCATAATTTAAGATACTGCCCACGAAGCAATCAAACAATGACAATAATGTCTCATGATTAAAATACATGTTTCTAATATTCTTTTTAAGAACAAATAAAGCTTTTCTACCTTGTTCAGCTAGATGTTTCTCAGCTCGAGAAAACTTATTATTATAATTAAAAATAATGCCCAAGTATGTAAAATGATCAACAATTTCAAGTTTTTCACCATTAATATACCACTTTTCAAGTTCTTTCACTATTCCACCTTTTCTAAAAACAACAATCTTTGATTTGTCCACATTAATTTGTAATTTCCATGTTTCACAATAGATTGACAGTTGATCTAACAGTGATTGCAGACCGTAAACTGTTTCAGAAAAGAGCACCATATCATCTGCATACATAAGGAGGAAAAGGTTCAGTGATGAAATTTCATATGGTACACATCCATTATTTAAAAAGTGCATTTCAAAATCATTTACATACATGTTAAATAAAATGGGTGAAAGTACTTCGCCTTGCATTAGACCGAGATTGCTACTAAAAATATCACTCAATAAACCTTCAGAAGTTACACACGCTTTAACATTTTTATACAATCCTTTTAAGACACGTAAAAGCTTGCCTTGAATACCAATTTTGGACAGTTTCAACCAAAGTTTGGGTCGATCAACAGAATCGAAAGCTTTTTTAAAATCAATAAAAGCACAATAAAGTCTTTTATTCTTTGAAAAAGAGGTAGTGATTAGAGAATACAGAGCAAAAATGGCATCACTGGTTCCACATTTTGGTTTAAAACCAAACTGAGCATCAGTAACAATATTATTACAATCTGACCATGAAATAAGTCTATTGTTTAAAACAGATGTAAAAAGTTTACAAAGATTACTAACCAAACTAATTCCTCTATAATTGTTAGGATCAGAATTATCTCCCTTTTTGAAAACAGGCACAATAACAGAAGTTGACCAACATTCTGGGAAAAAACCTGTATGTAAAATACAATTAAAAAGTTTATGCAAAATTGGCAAAAAATATTCTTCAAATTCAATAAAGTATTCATTGAGTATACAATCTTCACCATGAGATTTGCCTCTTTTTAAGTTTTTGATAGCAGTTTCAATTTCCTTGATATCTATATCTTTATCTAATTCTTCAAAAATACATTCACCAATCTCACTGGAAATTGTATTACCGTCATTCAAGTTGCTTGAAATTGATTTAAAATGTTCAAAAAACTTATACAAAGGAACATTAGATTTTAAGTTGGATTTTCGTTTAAATTTTGCGAAAAATTGCTTGGGGTTATTCTTCTTTAAAATATCTTGCCTTTGACCTTCATATAATAAGTATTCTCTTTTACATTTGGCCTCAGAAATTTTATATGCACGCTTTTTCTGGGTTAATTCTCTGTGGTTAACATTGCTTTTACAAAAATTAAATTTACGCAACGCTACAATATAATCTTTGTACAATAATTTTAATTTCTTATCAAACCAAGGTTTATCGCTTGTGGATAGATAAAGGTTGTGTACTTGCTTTTGTTTGTTTATTTTTGATTTACAGTCACTGGGTTTATTATTATTAGATATAAAGAATGGATTTACAACTTCATGAAAAACACTGTTAAATTTGTCTATACTTGAGTCCATGTCAGATTGTGAACATATATTGTCAATGTTGAAACAGTCTTCAAATTTGCGTTGATTTAACAGAATGGACTCCTTACACGATTCGAGCGCTTCCGCATTCCAGTGTGAACGTTTCCTTTGGGAGTATTGATGTGGATCGGCTGGACTTCGGATTTGGTGATCTTTCATCTTAATGCGCAATTCTATGTGCAGCGGTGCATGATCAGAAAAAGTATTAAAATTACACACAATGAATTTAACAAAGAGATCAAACATATGTACAGGAGATAGCAAATAATCGATTGTACTGAGTCCACGTGTCCCGTTGAAGGTAAAATCATTTGCGTGACCGCCTTTGTGTCTTCCATTGACAATACGGAGTCCCGTGGTCTTACATAACGACAATAGTCTTGTTCCGTATTCATTCTGACCGGTGTCAGGGTTCACTCTAACAGGTAACTGACTATCAGCTGTGTAGGTAAATAAATTATCCAAAACGTCCTCATGAAGTATATCATCTTCTATAAAGTCTGGCAGTGATCGTGTCCTACTATTTAAATCTCCAAAGATAAAAACATCACCCAGATCTTGAAAACTACACAAAAAATTTTCTAATTCATTAAATATATCACAATTGTTGCTTTTCAAAAAAGTAGAATTAATAGGAGGTAAATAGGTAAATGCGCAATAAATATCATTGATATAATCACACAGAGATTTGTCAATTTTGAACCAAATTATAGCATCATATAAGGAATCAACTATTGAGACATATGGCACAAATGTATCTTTTATCAAAATAACTGTCCCCCCTCCTTGAATAGTTCTTGAATCTCGTGGGAAGACATATGTGTGGAAATCTTCCACATCCAAAGAAAAATCTTTATGTAACCAACATTCGGATAAACATATAATATCATATGTACATAAAAAATGTTTTAGGGAATTCCATTTATTTTCAAAACCACCATTAATGTTCCATCCGATTATCTTTAGGGGATGATCATTCTCCGGACACCCCTAACTTGGCTGTGGTCCCCTGTGTTCTCCTATGTCCATCGCTTGATCCTGTCTGTAGAGCTTCCCCTCAATATAAAGCTTGTCCTTCACCAAAGATGCCTTCTTTTTGTCATCCTTTGCTTTTTTTAACACTGGTAGTAGTTTTTTCCTTCTTTCTTGAATTTCTCTAGGGAATTGCTCCGAAATTGATAATTCTGATCCTTCCATTTTGAATGCATTTGTACGGACTAGTTCTCTCTGTGGAAATCTTGTGAATTTTACAACAACAGGCCGTATCTTACCAGTAACCTTTCTTCCGATTCTGTGTGCCCTCTCGATGTCGACTTTTTCCTCGATTTCCAATACGGAACTACAAATGTCTTGAATAATGCTACCACAATCTTCGGTTTCATCGCCAGAGGGTTCCTTAATATTATAGAACAATAGATTATCTCTCATGGAGCGACATTGTAAGTCCAGTATTTCTTCTTTCATGAGAGAGTTTGCATACATTGAATCATCAAGTGCTATTTTTAGATTGTTTATCTCACTAAGGGCTTTCCTGGTAGTTTTGTCACTGACATCAACTGTTTTAGACATGAACTCTTGACTTTTTTCGACTTCGGAAACTCTAGAGGTAAGTGACTTAACCTGGTTTTGCATAGTAATTAAAGAACTTTCAATTGAGTCCAGCTTTTCTAAACGACGTGAGATTCCGTCTAGTCTACTGAAGATTTCCATTGCCCATTGTGGCGGAACACCTGAACTCGTAACAGGAATGTTCGATTGAAAATTAGGCTGTACATGCATTTGAGTAGGGTTCATACTTACAAAGCCTTGCGGTGGTTGCATAGACGGTGAAGGAATGGATGGGTATTGCATTGGAACGGTATTCGAACACATGTTAGACATACTCGGCGTGATTTGCGATTGGCTAGGTGGTCCCG
>PRKT01000895.1:144726-158122 GCA_003671525.1 Saccostrea glomerata | reverse complement strand
CCTCATCAGGGGCCCCAATAAAGATATTCCATGTTTATTGTAAGCTTGATTTTATCAATAGATCTCCGATGTTTTTATGCTTGCTATACGCAATGATAGGTTCCGATTTGAATAGATCTTTGCATATTGGGTCTGCTTCCAAAATATTCCAGTACTTTAAAATCCGCTTTTTTAGTCCTTTGATGCGAGGGTTAAATTTTGTAACCATGACCTGTGGATGGCTAGGCTTTGTGTTTTCTCTATTTCTTAAAAAGAGTTGTCTTTCCTTCTGTGTTGTTTCTTCAACTATTGGGTTGATTTCTTCCTCAGAATAGCCTCTCTTTGAAAGATGTCCCTTGAAATCCTGTAGAATTGTTTTAAGAACTGAAGGGTCGTTAGTATTTCTGGAGTGTCTTATACATTCTCCTTTGATAAAACCTTTAAATACAGAGGCGTTCTGTGCACTGTTTCTATGAAGGTATTGAAAATTATTAGTTGGTTTTATGAAAGATTTGATATCAAGTTTCTGGCAATGATTAAATCGATTGCCTTTGTAAACCGTTGTGTCCAGGAAATTTACGGATGAGTGAGCTATTTCAAATGTGAATTTAAGATGTTTATGACAGCTGTTGCTGATGTCAAAAAATTCTAGAATTTCTTCCTTTGTTCCGTTAAAAATTATGAATCCATCATCCCTAAATCTGCCATGAAACAGAATTTTGTTCACATGTTGAAATTTAGATTCAATAAACTGCGTAATTTCGTACATTCTCATGTCTGAGATTTCCGGGGAAGGTACTGCGCCCATGCTGCAGCCTATGATTTGTTTGTAGAATTTTCCGTTAAATTCAAAGAAATTGTTTTCTAATACGCATCTGAGAAGAAAAATTAAGTCCTCTACATTAGGATACGGGATGTCTGAGTGGCTTTTATCCGCGTTGTTGTAAGCATTCCTGACGGCATTTAGTAGTTCTTCAAATTCCATATTTGTATACATGCTGGTTACATCGTAAGTGATTAGTAACGCATCCGACGGGAGTTCTAAACATTCGATCTTATTGATAAAATCAGTAGTGTCCTTGATATAGGTTAACTGTTTTTGTACGATGGGGATAAGAAAGTAGTCACAATATGCCCCAATTTTCCTCGTTGGTGTATTGCATTGAGCAATAATTGGCCGTCCAGGTGGTAATCGTCTGATACTGCATAGGTCATTAAGGAGGGCATTTCGGACATTGTCTTGTAGTTTGTGTATTTTAGGGAGCAGATAAAATTGGCCGCATTCGATTGACTGATTTTTGTCTTTCAGAAATCGTAGAGTAATTTTATCTATGGAGCATCTGGAGTGCATATCAGTTATTCTAGTTAGAATAAGATCTTGCAAGTTTATCAAGTTTGGCTTTTCAACTTGCATATAATGCTTTGAGAGTAACTGACGCTCTGCTTCAGATATATACTGATTCCTGTCCATTATAACTATAGTATTGCTTTTGTCCGCTTTTTTAACGACAACATTGGGATTGTTTTTAAGCGAAGAAAGAGCGTTTCTTTCGCTATGAGAAAGGTTGTCTTGGAATGTTTTGGTTGTGATAGATGATGATTCCAACTTTGTTTTGTCAATGTATTCTTCAAGTAGGCTACATGTGTAGGAGGGCTGAAAGCCCGACAAAGTTCTAAATGGGTGGATTTTTGAATCATCCCCATTATCAAAATGATATTTGCATCTCAATTTTCTAGCAAACTCGTCGAAATCTTTAAGGATACACCTCTTAACATTTTTTTTTGTTTTGGTGTTGGAATGAATTTAAGCCCTTTTGCTAGTAGGACATATTCATTATCATTTAGTTGGTATTTTGATAGATTGAGGACGTATTTACGTGCCTCATTTAGGTGCTTCGATTTATTGATACGTCTGAGGTTGGCAAAGTATGGTTTGATTCGTTTAGTACTTTTAGTGTCTTTTTTCCGTCTATTGAAGCGCCTTGCCATTCTAATAGAGGAAATGGATTCCGAGTTTGTAGATTATTGAGACTACAATTTATAAATGAATATCGTCTATTACACGTGTTGACGTTGTAATAGAGATTATAAAAGTTTAGCTGTACTGGCCCGTCTAGTTATCAGAGTGTGATAAGTTAGAGGGTTTGTAGTAATCTAATGCACGGATAGAACTTCATACGTTATACCAATTTATTTAGTATCACGTGACCTAAGTCACGCCTTAGAGTATGATATCAAATAGATCAATTTTAAAACCATCAACAATAAAGTAAATATCGATATGTATTATTACATACATTGTAAGCTCATTATTTGTACATTAAACCTTTTCACTAATTCAATCAATAGTTGTCCTTCGTAGTTACTTAGAATTTACAAATTAATAGGGTCTGCTCCTTTGCGTTTGGTATCGATGACCCTTATAGCTAGTATAGTTCCGGCGTTGCTGGTTATACTTGTGGTCCTGTTTGGGTTTTCCTTGGGACTGGCGATGGGTCTCCTGTTCCCGAGGTCTGGAAGAGGGGGTGTAAAATAACGAGTTTAGCTTGTCCCGGAATTCCTGCAGCTCCTTAGTGTGCTGGATGTTAATGTCCATGATAATTTGGTCGAACTTCATCTGTTCTTGGGTAAAGCATGGTTTTCCATAAACGACATCAATCAACCAGACTTGATAATGAGTTATTGGGACCCGACACTCTAAACCACATTGAATGAATGGAGCATGGGCGCAGTACCTTCCCCGGAAATCTCAGACATGAGAATGTACGAAATTACGCAGTTTATTGAATCTAAATTTCAACATGTGAACAAAATTCTGTTTCATGGCAGATTTAGGGATGATGGATTCATAATTTTTAACGGAACAAAGGAAGAAATTCTAGAATTTTTTGACATCAGCAACAGCTGTCATAAACATCTTAAATTCACATTTGAAATAGCTCACTCATCCGTAAATTTCCTGGACACAACGGTTTACAAAGGCAATCGATTTAATCACTGCCAGAAACTTGATATCAAATCTTTCATAAAACCAACTAATAATTTTCAATTCCTTCATAGAAACAGTGCACAGAACGCCTCTGTATTTAAAGGTTTTATCAAAGGAGAATGTATAAGACACTCCAGAAATACTAACGACCCTTCAGTTCTTAAAACAATTCTACAGGATTTCAAGGGACATCTTTCAAAGAGAGGCTATTCTGAGGAAGAAATCAACCCAATAGTTGAAGAAACAACACAGAAGGAAAGACAACTCTTTTTAAGAAATAGAGAAAACACAAAGCCTAGCCATCCACAGGTCATGGTTACAAAATTTAACCCTCGCATCAAAGGACTAAAAAAGCGGATTTTAAAGTACTGGAATATTTTGGAAGCAGACCCAATATGCAAAGATCTATTCAAATCGGAACCTATCATTGCGTATAGCAAGCATAAAAACATCGGAGATCTATTGATAAAATCAAGCTTACAATAAACATGGAATATCTTTATTGGGGCCCCTGATGAGGCATATCTGTCGCCGAAACACTCTACTACTACCATTATAACTATTATTTTAATCATAACAATATCATCCTAATTCATTCAATGTGGTTTAGAGTGTCGGGTCCCAATAACTCATTATCAAGTCTGGTTGATTGATGTCGTTTATGGAAAACAATAAATGTTTGCACCTCTATCATTTCCCACCTGTACCTGTACCTGACGCAAGCGCAATCTCATTATAATCATTGTTCCTCGTATCAGAGTTTGAGAAAAAATATCCAATGTTCGTAAAGGAAATAAATAGAAAAAAAAAATTATATAATTATGTTTTTTTTTTTTTTATACTTCATATGAGTTTATAACTTTATATATACAAGTACATTATATAAATATTGGGCTAACCACATATAGAGCGAACAAGATATTGGGCGAAAAATATTTCGGGCGAACGGACACTGCGCGAACGGACTCCCGCGAACAGGTAGATCGGGCGAACGATCCCGTTATCCATAATCGGCAATGTCGCATGCAAGCATTTTATGTCACGAGGATATTTTAACAGATAAATGTAAGAAATTTTAAAAACAGATCACGCAAATTTTTGTTTCGAATTACTTTATCAAAGGAAGAATTAATTGGTTTGCGGCCGATTTTTGACGCTTGCGTCAATATGTTTCTTGTTTAAATACAGTTATATGTGATTTGTTTCTGCTTGTGTATATCAGATTTGATCAATGATCTACAGTATCACTAAAAGAAAGCAGTGTTACAGTGCTTGCTCCTGGGATTATTACAAAATAAATAAAGCAGATGTCTGAATTTACAATCCTGTACATTTAATTTCTATTGACATTACACAATAAACAGCAATCGTGATGTTCCTAGTATTCATAACTGATATTTTTTTTTATGTTTTTTTTTTTAGAAGGGAAGAATATTCAGGCATACTTAATTTCAATACATTTTTTTATTATAATAATCAATCAATTCAAGTGTAGTTATTTTGAACTGTTAATCATCAAATGACATCATTAATTTTTACCACTAATTTATCACAGCTCTCTTTTTTTTACCTATATGATACAACACGTGTATTTATCAATGATGTCAAATACGTCAGAATGTATCACATTAATAAAACATAAAGATTGGAGGGGTTATCAAAACGTTTCCGGACTGATACGAGAAAATAAGTGCCATGTAGTCTGTGTTAACAAAATTTTTAAGGAAAATTGAACAATAAAAGTTTAGGAAATGTAGCTTAATACATTTATAAATTGCAAAATTAATATAAGATGAAAAAGACATGATACGATCAACCGGCGTTGTCTTCGTTTCGTTTTAAGACTTTCACAATTCCTGCTCCCTCTGCCACAATACACTTATCTTTGTGAGATTGGTGAAATTAAAGAAATAAAATACTAATTTTAAAAGTATATTTTTAAAAAAAATGCTCACTTCAAACATCACAAGTACTAATACTACACCCTGAACACATTGAAAATGGAATAAACAAATTATATAATTATTTATTTCCTGCACAGTCAATACACCAGATTTTTTTTGTGCAAGGAGCAGCTCAGTGTGTTTTATTGCCCTCGGCCGATAGCTTCTGGCAATATATCACACCGAGCTGTTTCCTGCACAGAGGAAAAAAATATTTTACATTTAATAACTGAGTGCGAGGGCAACATTCGTTTTGTCAGACCCGACAGACTGTCTTCCTGGGTTTCATGATGACTTTAAATCTAAGCCCCTCCTCACCCTTTACCAAATGGAAATTGAGGGAACATTCTGAGCCCTCTGAGATAAAAATACTTAAAATTTAATTTATAATTGGCATTCTTGAGGGTTTTAAATCGTGCCGACGATTACAGTGACTTGAGATCTTGGTTATATGACATCAGCCAGAGGACCCGTTTTTGTAATTTTTATACTAAGCGCATGTCAAATGACAAAAGAAATAATCACTACAAACCTGTTTTGTGTTATAAAACTTAAAGATGTAAGAAATTGCAACCCCCCCCCCCTACTTATATAAACACACACACAAGAAAAAAGGGACATGATTTGTTCTTACTTAAATATACACAAATTGAAGACATTTCCAAATTCCTGTAACAAATTATGAGTTAAGAGAGTTTTTTTCTATTTTTGATATTGTATTGTGTCCCTACTCTAAATGTTCCAAGACGCCTTTGAGATAATATCACTAATCGTGGATTTGATGTTCATTGGAAGAATTTTTTGATGATTTTAGCTTTGTAGCCGCATGTGAAACTGTTGTCACCTACTACGAACACTTTCTACTCAAATAACGTATGATCTGAACACAATTTAATGTAAAGTAGCCAAGGATGCTTTCATATAAATATGTCTAACCATGGCTTTCTGATCTTGGGAAGAAAATTCGTTAAAAATTGCCAAATATATATCCTTTGTTAGACAGTGTTCGTTCAATGTGACCCAGACCTAGTCCAGGGGGTCAAGAATAGAGCAACTGTGAATCTAAACTACCTACGATTGCTTCGAAATATACATCTTGCATCACTTTACTGTTCTTGAAAAGAAGATTTAAAGAATTTCCGTATATGTCACTATGTAATATTTACTCACTGTAGACCAATACCAGAGATCATGCATTGAAAAAATTGAGTCTATGCTAAGGGCGGAAGTTTTCCAAGAAGTTAAATTTTTTCTGGCCCAGTGGTTTTGTGAAGAATTTTTTTTATTATATTTACCCAATCTTTAATTTCCCTTCCCTTTGATGTTGTCATTTTTTTCAAGAAACTTTTATCCCCTTTGCCGAACGATAATCTATGCTAAATCCATCAATTGAGATGACATAATAAAAAGTTACGACAACAACGACGTCAACAACAACAATAATAACGACGACAGACAATGGACAAATTCTGATAGGATTGGTTGACTGTATATTGTTTAATGTCCCATTGGAGAATATTTCACTCATAAAGAAACGCCACCATATACCGGTGCAGGGCTTCAAATTTTGACCTTATTGTGATAAGAAATGTTCACTTAATCATTCGGTTCGGGTGAGCTAAAACGAATGAAGCGTATGATCCCTGTACGGTTGGTAAAGTCAACTACTTTTTAAGTTATTTACTATTATAAATTAGTTAATTAACTAATTTTCAGTTGCTAATTATATTATCTCTAAAGAAATTGTTGATGTAAATATTTTTACATATATAATAGACTGAGCCGGTACTCCGAATCCATCAACTGAAAAAAGGAGATCACATAAAGTTCCACAGAGTGGCGTATACTCACCATGCTATCGTTACAGATGTCGACTACAGCGCAGAGCAGTTCGAAGTTATTGAGTCTTCCCAAAAGGAGAAAATAAAACGACGAATAGATACCATGGAAAATTATAAAGAAATTCCAATTATTTATCGTTATACTTACGATGGAGTTGAACGGAACAGCCCTGAAGTTACGGTTGCCCTTGCAGAGGCTTGCCTACAAAATAAAGATCGCCTACCGTACGATCTATTGAGGAACAATTGCGAACATATTGCAAATTTTTGTGCAACTGGCAAACATAAAAGTGTGCAGGCTGAAAGATTTTTGAAAGCTAGAAAATTTGCCTCATTGGCTTTCGAAATGCTCAAAGACTTCCTGACATAAAAGGGATAATATTATTTTTCAACAAAAACAAACTCTACGATAGATTTCTAAAAGAAAAACATATCACGTTACTCAGTTTCATGTCTGTATAGGTCAAATTTGTACATACTAGTAGTTCTCTTTTTGGTTTTCATTTTTTATCATATGCTACATGTACATGTATAATCAATAAAAAAATATGTTATTTTTTATTTCTGATTTTAAATTCTGCTTACTTTTATACATTCATTGAAATCCATGGAGTAATATTCATTTCCATGTCATTTGATTCTAGAAACCTCACTCATAATATTTTTGGTACCAAAAACATGATGAATAAAAACAGAGGAATTGCAGCAAGGATAAGGCTACAGAATGTTGCGAGGTATCATTTATACAGGAATTTTTACTATGACGTGACACAAAATAATCAGAAAATTTCAACAGAATGAAATAATTTGCTATTATATTTCAAATTGTTGTATAGTTATAGACTTAATTAACAATTACTATAATATGCAGTTTTGTGGTAAGTTTAACCTGCAAGATATTTTCGATTTGCCTGATTTAGCAAGATTGTCCCGTTGGAATCCACATTAGAGGTCCAATAAGGGATTTTTTTGGTTAAAAGTGTATTAAGAAATCAGTACTAAAGTGGGCGAAATGCTTATAAATGCGTTACATAATTAGGCACATGACACACTGCTAATGCGCTACATTACATTTCCAGAAATGTGCATAGCATTTCCGACATTTTTTTATTTCATTTCCGACAATTTTTGTTTTCATTTCCGACATAATTTCTTTTTCATTTCCGGAATTTACCTGTGCGGCAATTCAATGTTTACTAAGTAAAAGAAAATGGACATTTAAAAGTATTTATACTAAAATATTAATAATTTAAAAAATGTACATCTAGTATACATGTGTGCATACAAGTAGCATCAAGTCTAGGTAAAAGAGTTCGATGAGCATTAAACTTTTTCACCACATTTAAAGAGCACTAAATAAAATGTTATTGACAGCACCATGCTTATGTCTAATTTTATAAGTCACTAATAGATTTACAAAATTGGTTTTCAATGATTTATTTATGATTTATTTCTTTAAATGTTCCTTTCTTGAATTATTTCTTAGACCAATTTTACACTTATATTGCAGAATTATAAGGAATCTTTAAAATATAAAATGGGAATTAAAAAAACGATTTTGAAAAAATGAATTCTTAAGAAAAATTGTGTTATTTCCATTAGTTACCAGTATGACAAATTTAAATTGATTGAATTATGAATACTAAATAAGCTAGGGAGTGTATACCATCCAAATGGCAACAAACAGGAAATAACTCTTGCTTCGACATATGCAAATTCGTTTTATCAAAAGACACAGATTTGAAGGTAATATTTTCTCAAATTTCTTGCATAGTTTCATGACTTATATATTGCTACATGTATAGCATTTCATACTAAAATGTAATAAAAATCTTATTTCATCTAATTTATTGATACTTCAAATTTCTGGACGAGTTTGATTGATACATCCTTAAACTTTCACAAATTTTAGTTTTATTCTTAATGCTTAAAACGTGGCATTTTTGTGTATTCATGAAAAAAAAATAAATCTATAATCAAGAAAATTTAGAGTAGAAACGTTTGAAGGTAAAACCAATTCACAGTATTATGAGTCTGTGCTCAATGCTGTGTACAGACTTCAACAATTAAACACACCCCGGTGAATCGTAAACAATATCAATAGCAGATCTTGTGTCTTGCTTACAAAAACAGTTTACGTTTCAAGGTTGTATTCAATTTGTTGAACTCTGTTTACAATGCTGAGCACTGGCTGAGGATATTAATCAGGAGATTTTGCCTTCGGCAATTTCTATTTTCAATTTGCTGGATTATAAGTTTGAATATTTTTTTTTTTCAACGCAGCACTATTAAGGCCTACGATGAAAAATCAACGGAAAATATATGTGCAAAAAGGGGGATATTACCGGTATTTTAAATTAAATTTATTTCAATTAAGCTGTTTTATTATCACAGAACGTTAATACCTATAGAAATAGCATAGTATTACCCACTCTGTATTGTATGAAATTTGATCCCATCGATGGACAGTCACGTGATGAATGCATAGTACGTGTACTGAATGTAGGTCATTAACAAATTTCAATATCGCAAAGGCATACCCTAGTTGAAATTAAAAATTCAAGCTATTAATTGTTTCTGCACACTTTGTAGTTTTTGAAAAGTGCTGCTGCTTTGAATAGAATTTGCGTTTTAATAGATAAATTTTCAAGTAAATAGACCAATGTCAAAAAATATTAGACTTTTACCAAATATTTTGTGTACTTATGAACTCACGCCTTCGATTTAAAGAAAGCAGCAGCACTTTTCCAGTTAAGGATAATATCATTTATCTATATTCAAAAAATGATTAAGATCTATGCAGTGTATGTCCTTGCGAAAGCACGATTTTATGGTGCATCTCAATGTAAAATATACGTAGCCTGTACATAAAAACACGACATGATTAATAAAATACATTTTCTTGAAAGTTAATGAATAAATGCACTAAACAAAGGATTTTCATTGGTATTAATCGACTATTTAAAACCTGTATATAATATTTCGTTTTATTATAAAACGCATTTTTCATTGTTAAAAAATTCCTCAATCTGCCGCTCACAGTACATAAAATACGTCATGTTTACCAAAATGACGTCATATATACAAGTTCATCGCAATCAGTGCTTTGTTTAAAACTAGCTACACGGGATTTACCTAGCAACGTTTTTTAATGCATTGATACGTTTTATTGTTGTTTATTATGCTTATACAGTTAAAAATTGCACATAATTTCATTTTCAGGTATTATACATAAATACATAAAAGTCATATTTTGTGTGACGTCACAGTAAACTTTTCCCGTATAAATTAGGCCCCGCCCCCTAATTCAAGCCTTAACAATGCTGCGAAATTGACACAACAAAATCGCCATTTTTTCTTACATATAAAGGATAAAATTTGTGAAAGTGCAATGATGTGTCAATCAAAGGCGTCCAGAAATTTGAAGTTCAGATTATTTTCAAATATTATCAGTTTTTTATATAATATTTTTTTATATGTTCTTGCTATAATTGCAATTGATAAGTCGTGATATTATACAGAAAATGTGAGAAAACATTAAAGTCAAATCTGTGTCTAAACACCTTAAATTTAATTTATCGCAATGTACTTGTCAATTTTACGTCTTATCATAAATTTTGACGCAGTTTATACGCTTGACAGGCTGATCAAGTTACATTTAATCCCAAGAAAAAATCTGTTTTTAATAAACAAAAAAGATAAGATGTTGCTGTCTGTTTAAAGAGTTGGACCATTTATGTATGTGTTTCTAACGGAAATTCAATTTTAGAACATTTCAAGGTATTTTGAATATCATGTAAGTTCGTTCACATTTAGAACTACAATAATATACCTACTTTGACTGATAGTACTTTCATAGCAAAATTGCTAAAAATTATCAAAGATTAGCCTATAGTTTTGTCATTTATAAAAACTACACTTTTTGAAACAGGTAATTGTAGTAAGGTTGTTTGCAGGTACCCCTATTATTTTTTTATGTTGTACGGGAGACAAATATTTTCAGTCTTGGTGAGATTTTTGTAATTTGTAGAGACTTTACATAAAGTATACATTTATACGTATAAGATGATATATCAAATAAAACTTGGATATAATTAAGATTGAATTTTTCACTTCTTATCTGTCTTAGTATAGGCACTTCTTCCGCCTTATTCACCCATCTTCTTTATCACTTGGTAAAAGTCCCTGCCTTAAATCAATTTCAGGAGATTTTGCAACATCTGTTTAAACTCTTTGCCTATCATGCCGTCTGTGACGTAATAGTAGCATTACATTTGTAACTTTTTGATGACGTTATCCCTTTCCCCACAGCGCACTTGTGACTACATGCTGAAAAGACGTGGTTTTGAAGATGAATATTCACACGGTGTATGTGGCAATGGTTGTCGTATATATCGCCATTATATTAGAGCAACAATCTTTTAATTTTGAATTCAAGTATTCATGGTGATTTAATCATGTTTATTTTGTTTGAATAATTCTTTCATGTGGAATGTTACAAACTTAATTTTTTATTATCTTAGCTTACAACTTATTTATTTCAAATTTCATATTTACATCTAAAACATCAATGAAAATAATTATTTGATTTTGCAGACAGGGTGTCATTTAATGCTCTTGCCCCCCCCCCCACCCCACTCTTTTATTTGTTTGATCCATGCATATCAACTTTATCGAAACTTGCAGGAAACTTGCAGAATTTTCAATTATAAATAAAAATAGATATTAGGTCTTGCAGAGAATGATTCTCACTTGTGAAGATTTTATAAAAGTTATTTTACCGATTTTTTAGGACAAAAAAAGAAGTTATAGCTTTCAGCATATTTAATTTTATTTATAAAGAGTTTAAACACAAAAAAAATATTGTTGGAATATATCGCTTAATTTTATATTGAACAATACAGTAGCGTATTGATTGTCTAAGAAAAACATTTCATTTTTTAAATTAAAGTTTAACTGATCACATCTTTTTAATATTTTGGCCGATATACGGATGAAATACTGCCGTCGGACTCGGCTTTAAAATAACCATTTAAAATTAGCATTATACATATTATCATTGCTAGCCAACTTTGAAGGTTTAAATTTCTGATCCGAAATTTACTGTGGTTGAGATGTAAAGCGGATCGGAAACCCTTGGCTAGCTAAGATTAAGGAATCTTTACACCCACATGCGGACTACTAAAAATACCAGCACGTTTAAAAAGCCATGAAATAAAGAAAAAAAACTTTTTTTAATTGGCTAAAGATGAAATTTCAAAATAAATAAATAAATAAATAAATAAACAAAAAACAAATAATTTAAAAAAAAAAAACATCGAAATGCTATGTTTCTTTTCTTAAGAATTGAATTTTAACACATTTTTAAAAACAATGTTATAGTTTACAAGAGAGGCCAAGAACTTCTCGGACGTAGCGGTCGGTACTCGACATTTTTCCAGATGGTGCCCGAAGTATTCCGAGTATTTGTGGAGCAAATGAAGGAGTACTCCTAAAAAGGTTTCTTTGGAAATGCATTAATTGTAAATATAGTTATTGAGAAATTTATATAGTAGGTATTTCTACAATTTCTCCAAGGGTTGTCAAAGGAATACATTTTGCCTTCAATGTCAGATTGAACGCAATGAATTTTATGAAAATGCAGCGTCGATGTAGACGAAACCTGTCCACTTGTAGAAAAAGAATAGTGTATCTAGAAAAAATGCAGAAAATAATGTCAGATTAAGAAACATGGTATACAAAAGAAAATTGATCAATCACTCAGGATCTATTAGGAGTTAGTGCGTAGTAGATATACAGATTTTTCAACATCTTACTTTTGTGATTGCTCTGTTATCCCTATGATCATCATATAAGTAGAATATACAAGTTAACGGCATAAAAAAAAAAAAATAAATGATTGTGTTTGTAAAAGATATGCAATTCTGACCGAAATAAAAATTCATATAAATTACGATGGATAATGAACAGATTATCTCACTAATTTTATTTATTTCAGTAACGAAAAAATATATAAGTTAACTTTTATTTTCCGACATTTTTGAAAGAGTAAATTTAAGGTAATAAAACTAGGACTGAAGACTTTCCTAACTGAAAATCAAAATTGAACAATAAATCATTGACATCAAAATAATAAAGGTAAAAGCTTTGCTTCGTTTTTAAAGAAAACCATAATATATAATTCAAGTTTATTTTAGTTTTTTTACCTATCGATTATTCATAAACTTGGAAGACATAAATCTCCCCCCCCCCCAAATCGGAAACACCAAAAAAATGTCGGAATTGTTGAGCATAATTCCTGAAATTATATAAATGAAGTAAATAATTTCTAGTCAGTTCTTCTATATAACAAGCTGTTGATCAAAGAAAAAAATGTCAGAAATGCTTAATGTACCGGTAATTCCGGAGATAGATTTAGGAAATAATTTAGATCGCTGTTGGTGAAAAATGTTTAATCTCCCCCCCCAAGAATGGAGTCTTTAGCGCCTAAATTAATGCATTGCTCCTCATACATGTATCTCTGCACTACCCTTTGAATACAGTAACGAGTTAACTGTCCATTCACAAGGTGTACTGTATGTCAAATCGCTTTTTCTGTTTATAACATATAGGCGTCGGAATCGGGGGGGGGGGGGGGGGGGGGG
>PRKT01000895.1:116452-144712 GCA_003671525.1 Saccostrea glomerata | reverse complement strand
CCCCCCCCCCCCACTTTTTTGCAAAGATATACGTAATACATGTATAGGCATTGAACATTGGGTTTGTTGGTTTATAATCCCCCTTTCAATTAGCCCCTCCCCCTACTTTCAATTTGCTTCCGACGCCTACATTGTATGTATAAAAAAGAACATGTAGCTGGTGGAAGAATCACATCAGACGCTATCGTTGTCTGATTATCGTTGTAAATTGATATTTACTGCCCTATTAAGTGTTTCTTAAACCTATCATTTCTAGTGTATACAGTGTTGACAAACTTGAACCTACAGAGTACACATATACATGTACATATATACATGTATATTCTTAAACTACATACAAAAAGCGCGGATAAGTGAATATTTTTAAATATACTGACCATATAAACCTACTCAAGGCGGATCAAGGAATATTCCTAAGGGATTAATCGATAGACACATCTTTTAATTATACCCCCGCTCCGAAGCCAAGGAGAGGAAGGGGAAAGGGGTATACTGTTTTACTGCTAGTAGTGTGTTTGTCCGTGTATCTAGCTGTTTGTTTGTCTATCTGTAATAAAGTTTTGATCGCAATTTTCGCGGCAGATACTCATCAAAGATGATTGAAATTTTAGCATATTCTTCACTGAGGCATGCTTTATCGTTGCATCTATTTTTTTTAATCCGATGTCAACTGCCTGTTAATCCGTGCGTCTGTCGTACAAAACATAATTAACACATTTCCGTCGCAGTTTTTCCCAGCAAGTACATATTATATATATATATATATAAGTATATGCAATATAAGTAATATAAATATATATATATATATATATATATATATATATATATATATATATATATATATATATATATATATATATATATATATATATATATATATATATATTACTTATATTGCAGATGCTTGAAATTTAGCACATACTTTGTAACGGCATGCGAAATGATGGGAGTTATTTTTGCATGAATCTGAGGTCAACTTCCTATTTGTCCGTGCATATACCCGTAACTGAACTTGTGTAAATTTTAATTAATTTATCCTTAATATAGAATTGTAATCAATGTTATCATTTTGTAATAATTGTTCATGCCCCCCGTGGGCCCTTGATTGGTGAATAAACATAATATAATATAAGTGTATATATTTTCACATCAGAGCGGGGTATTACTAGCGAGCATTGGCTCACAGACTTGTCGTTTGTCCAGCCCTGTTTTTAAAAATATCAAACAAGTATGTAGTTTACTTGCATAAAATTTCCCGAATACTTTGTTTTTTGTACATATACATGTCAATGAACGTATATTTTTAAAAATCAATACATACGAGTAAGTGCAACACTTTTTACGAATACCGGTATTGGAAACCTTGACTTGATAATGAAATCATTCAAATTTGAATTAACATACATCTTTTTCAACATGATATTGTCGTTTCTCTAGGGTTTTTTTTTCCTTTCTAATTGTGTATGTATTTTTTTTATTGCTGTGTAAGGCGGAAACAATAAAATTGTATTTTTACGAATTGTAATTTAAATCGAACAAGAAATAAGATTAAATGTAAATTAAAACAAAGATTTATTCAGTGAACCAAACATCTTTTCTCTTCAGTTATATGAGTATGAATTACCTTGATTTTTTTGTATTTTTATCAATTCCTTCTGTCGATTTTTGCACACATTTTTATCAAATATTTACATTAAAAAATTCATTTGTCGAATTTGATAAATTCTTGAACATACTAGGTCCCATTTCACACAATATTGGGGGACAACCACATCACCAACCCAGTTGTTCAAGTGGTGGGCTTATTTAGTGTCAAAAGAAAGACCTTCTTAATGTGTCTCGCATCCCAAGTTTCGTGTAATAAATCAAACGACTCGGACATATTAAAACGAGGAAAATATTTTTATTTGCGAAATATATTAGAATGGAATTTAAAAACATATTATCGTATCATTTATTGTCATACCATCAAAACTCTACGTGGTGTCAGAGCAGAAAACGTCAAAAAACGAAATGTGCGTTAAAGTGCGTGATTGTGGGGTAAAGGTATATGCGTTAAAATGCGTGATTGTGGGGCAACGGTATATGCGTTAAAATGCGTGACTGTGGGGAAGGGGTTAAATCTGTTGAACACTTACCTACTCTAACATATTTTTATCACCATTGGTGAGCTATTCATTCTGTTGAATTATTATACATCTGTGCTGTGATGGTAGTAAATGATTGATTGATTGGATATTGTTTAACAGTCCTCTGAATTTTCCACTCACGTAGAGATGTCAGTAAATGAAGATTGATTGATTGTATATTGTTTAACGTCCCTCTCGAGAATTTTTCACTTATATGGAGACGCCACCACTTGCCGGTGGAGGGCTACAAATTTTGTCCTATTCTCGGCACTCAGGGCCTTTGAGCAGTGAGGGATCTTTTTCGTGCCAGCACCTACTGCGACACGGGCCTCGGTTTATACGGTCTCATCCGAAGGACCGGTCTCCACGTACCGCAGTGGGATTTGAACCCGCGACGTAAGGATTGACTCCTTACTTCGCGATTCTAGAGCAGACGATCTAACCACTGCGCCACCAGTAAATGAAGATGACAAGTGGGAAATTGGGATGATATTCACAGACTGTAGGACTTTGCAGCAATCTTAACCACGCAGACATTTCTCCTTCCTCTTTCTTACTTGCCCCCGGGTCAATCATGTAAACAAACAAATACCTTGTTTTGACATAAACAAATTGTGAATGTATAAAAATGTTCATGTAAACAAATTTGAATTTCCTGTTCCTTATCATGAATGATTTTTTTCCAATTCTAGGAGGGTGGACTGACCCTACCTAGGGAAAATACAATGTAAAGTATATCACATGATGATTGATACATATATTTTAGAAACCATTATAAAACGAGTGTACTTTTGTTAAAGACTCTAATAATCAACCTAATTCCAAAAATGCACATTGCTTTTCCACGAAAGGCTGTTTGATCCAGGTGAATGATTTTCCTTTACATGTAAGAAAATTGCACCTATGACAGCGATTCTTTTTGAATATTTGACAAAACAAATCAGTGAAGTGATAGGGATTTTTCAAGGGCGCATTTAAAAGAAAATAATCTGTTTATAATTAGAAAACATACAAAATATCAACGGTTTTTATGCTAAGTGGATTTGTTACAAGAAGTCAAAACCATCCACAGTCCAGATATCTAATAGATAGGATTAAATGGCTCATTTTGTCGGCCTTGTTTGCACACAGGTAAATACAAAGCTTTTATTCTTTCTGCAATGTCCAATGAATTAAATAATTCATGTGTATCGACATTTCTTACAATATTTTGTCATGTCATATTATCCTTTTTTAATATTAACTGAACGATTTCCCGTTGAATGAGAACAGCTTTTATATATTTCGTGAACACGAATCAGCAAAAGAAAACAGAAGCTGATAGGGAGAATTATACTTTTACGTTTATGTACATGTACACTATTGAACAATTATTTGAAAATCTTCTTGATCATGAACATCTTCAGTCAAATGTTACTTGATATTTTGCTGTATGTAGTTACTCACTTTTTTATCTTTATTTCTAACTTTTTCTTTATTTTCTGAATACAACAATTTTGTGATTCGTGGTTGAAAAGGGGGTCGAAAATGGCATATTTTTACCCAGAGTTCAAATAGGGATCGAAAAGTACTTTCTGATAGAAAAAAAGGCCCTTGTTACCAAAACTTCTCTTAGATTTTACTCGGTGGCCTATTTATCTACTGGATGATAACTGTCTGTGTCTTGCAGTTGTGCAAAAATATTTCGAAATTATTATGTTTACCCAGGGGAGGGGGTAAAATTAGGTTAATAAAATGACATTTTTTTTAAATAAAAGAAGTCCCTTGTTCCCTGTACTCCACTTACATTTCACGCAGTTTCCTACTCATCTTTTTGGAAGATGATACATTGTGTTCTGGATATGTGCAATAAGGTATCAGAATTATTTTTGAACCCTCTCGGTCAAATAGGGGTTAATTTTTTATATACAATTTTTATTGTTTCCCAGAACATTTTTTCACTTTTACGCAGTAGCCTTATTTTGGAAGATGTTTGGCGTTGTCCCGTAGATGTGCTATAAATTTTTCTGTACAATACAATGAAATACTTTGAACACCTTATGTTACCCCACCCTATTCCTGAGGGTCATGACTTGAACAAAAAAAATCTACAGTTTATTAGGAAGATTTCACATATGAATTGACTTTTAAAGTCATTTATCATTATAAATTAATTGATTAAATATTTTCAGTTAGTAATTAGATTATTTCTAAAAATATGGTTCATGTAAGTTTCTTTCCATATTTCATAGACTGAGCCGGTACTCCGAATCGATCAACTGAAGAGAGGGGATCACATAATGTTCCTCCGACGGCTTTATACTCACCATGCTATCGTTACAGATGTCGACTACAGCGCAGAGCAGTTCGAAGTCATTGAGTCTTCAGAAAAGCGTAATATAAAACGACGAAGAGATACCATGGCAAATTATAAAGCACTACCAATCATTTATCGTTATACTTACGATGGAGTTGAACGGAACAGCCCTGAAGTTACGGTTGCCCTTGCAGAGGCTTGCCTACAAAATAAAGATCGCCTAAAGTACGATAAATTGAGGAACAATTGCGAACATATTGCAAATTTTTGTGCAACTGGCAAACATAAAAGTGTGCAGGCTGAAAGATTATTGAAAGCTAGAAAATTTGCCTCATTGGCTATCGAAATGCTCAAAGAATTCCTGACATAAAAGGAAAAATATTATTTTTCAAAGAAAACTAACTCGAGTATAGATTAAAAAAAGAGCATATCATGTTACTAGGTTTCAATATCTGTATAAGTCAAAATTGTATATATTAGTAGTTTCCATTTTTGGTTTTCTTTTTTAATCAGATGCTTCATGTATAATCAATAAATATCAATAAATAAACACGTGTTATTTTAAATTTCTGATTATAAATTCTGGTTACTTAGATACATTGCTTGAAATCTATGGAGTAATATTTTTTTTCATGTTATTTAATCGTTAAAGTCTCACTCATGATTTGATTTGATTTGAACGTATTTTATTGTAATATAATTACAATGGGATTGAGCACAAGTTCTGAAAACTTATAACGCCCTCTCCCTAAAGTCTCACTCATAATATTTTTTGGTACCAAAACCATGATGAATAAAAATAGGGGAAATTGCAGCAAAGACTGGGCTACAGAATGTTGTGGGGTCTCATTTATACAGGAAACGTTTACTATGACGTAAAACAAAATTATCTGAAAATTTCCACAAAATGAAATAATTGACTATTATATTTCAGATTGTTGGATAGTAATCTGGACTTAATTAAAAATTACTATAACATGCAGTTTTGTGGTGAGTTTAACCGGCAAGATGTTTTCGATTTGCCTGACTTAGCAAGATTGTCCCATTGGCATCCATATTAGAGGTCCAATAAGGGAATTTTCCTTTCTTGTTCCTTTCTTGCATGAATTAATTCTTAAACCAATTTTACACTTATATTGCAGCCTAGGGGCTGACGGTATTAATGAGGGAATTTTTCTTCAAAATTTCTATTTTGAATTTGCTGGATTATAGTTTGGATATCTTATTTTATTAATACACAGCAAAATCGCCTCTTTTGTTATATATAAAGGATAAAGTTTAGATTTGTGAAAGAACAACGAGGTGTCAATCTAACGCGTCCAGAATTATGAAGTTTCAATAATTTCGAAATATGATAATTTTTTAAATATAATAACGTTTTATCATATGTTCTTGATATTGCATCTTATAAGTCGTGATAAATACAGAAAATCTGAGAAAATTTTACGGTCAAATCTGCATCTTAGCATCTTTAATTTTATTTATCGCAATGCACTTGTCAATTTAACATTTTCTCGTAATCTTTGACGCAGTTTAAACGCTTGACAGGCTGATCATGTTGCATTTTATCCAAAGAAAAGATTATTTTTTTTTAATCAAATAAGATAACATGTTGCTGTTTTTTTAAAAAAGGACTGCAAAAAGTGGACGATCCTTGTATGAGTTTCTCCCCGAAATTCAACATTTCTAGGTTTTTTGAATATTCATGAACGTTCGTTCACATTTCTACAACTTTCTGCCTTCTTTGACTTCTAGTATTTTCATAGCAAGTTTCTGTTAAAGGTGTTCTACCATCTTGCTGATTTAGTAATTTGATCTTATTTGAATATCGTTCAAATGTCATACATTTGAAATCTGAGTTATTTTGTGGCACACTCCACATTTCATTCTTAAATGCTTTGAAAGATCACTAACATAAGGTTGCAATCAAATCCTTTTGACAGTGAAGAATAAGAAAACGTAAGAAACCTTTTTAAAAAACTTGACGCAGCGCGAAATATGAAATGAGTTAAAAGGTAGTTTCCGGTGGAGAAATGAATGGATCTATTCCTCCACCAATCACATCAGAGGTTTGAAGGGAGCGTAGTGGAGTCAGCCGAGGATTGCCGATTGGAAGTCCTTAGCATTCTTGCGCATGCCTGGCCTGATGTTTGCCCATGGCATCCGGTTTAACCTCAAGGTCAACGCAAAAATCTGCAGTTGTACGAGGTAAATCACCATTATTCATTCACTTTCCATACAATCCCAAGACAAGTGATACTGTCGTATAATGTAAAAAAAAGTTTTAAACAAAATGCCAGGGATGGTTTATGTTGCTTCAATCTAACAACGATAAACGTGATGACTTTAACTTTTCAATCGTTAACTTGCCTCAATTATGCAGCAATACACCTTCATCAACTGCATACGGAGTTTATATGTCTCAGTTGATTTGATACGCACGATCATGCTCTACATATTAACAATTTCTATGGTCGATACAATAAACTTATCAGCAAATACAATTTATTATATTGAGCCAAATGCTGACTGACTTTTTTCATACTTATTGTTAGTCCATTACTTAGAAAGTGATTGACGACGAATTTTTCCGTTATTTCCCGATCATGATAAGGTGCACACGATGAGTGTCCGGTCGGCAGGGGGTGCTCACTCATCCATAACACTTGATCCAATCTCTTATGTTTTGAAGGTCCTTCTTTGCTCAGTATTTTTGTATCGTATTGTATCTTTGTATTGTTTTATGGACTTTGATATTGAATACCGTTTGTAATCGCGATAGCCTTCATTCGTTATATAACATGAACGTTATTTGTAAAACATGAAATTCTCTTGGAATATTGAAAATTATATGAAATATCAAAAGTGCAAGTATATTTGTTAATACCACTAGACGTCTTAATAAAAAAATCAAATCATCTCACTATGCAGATCTGAACAAGGTTAATCTGCCCGATATAAGTAAAGTTAACCAAACATCCATCCTTGTTTATATTGTAATTTTTATTCGCCGATATATTAATTTTGGCACATTAAAGGCAGAGAGTTTAAGCACCAACTTCATCAATACCTGGTCTGGGTAGCCCTGTCAATCAGGTGCATGGAGGTCCATCATTGGATGCTGGAACTTGTTGACATCTACTTACTAGTCCCTGTGTATACCCTGTACACCTAGTTTGGGACTCGTTGGAACCTTCACATTAACTTTTGAGTCTTTGTTGTTTACCAAACATGGTATAGAGAATCTTCAACACAGGTAAAGTTTGACATCTGGTGTATTTCACTTTACCACCCGGTAAAAAATCTCTGCCTTGAACCGTACTGCTAAATCAAGCAAATAGATATATAGCATAAGCAAAAAGTAATTGGAAAGAATATTAATAGTTGAGTAAAAAATAAAGATGCAATACAATGTCTGGAAACAAAATTAAAGGTCAAAAAGGTAGTAGTCTGGTAAACACTTGGTTTGAAGTTCTTGAGAATGTTTATTTGTGTGTATGTTGTTTAACATCCCTGAAGACAATCCGTCACTCATACTCATACGAAGAAGCTACCACTTGCCGATTGAGGACTGTAATTTTTAATCTATGATCTGTGAATATCTCATGTAACAACGACATAACTTTATAAATTGTTTGATTGACATTCTAGTTGAATGAGATATTTATAGCTTATTTTAAAAAAGGAAGAACACAGAGACATTGCTAAGATGTTCTTACATTGTATATCAGTAAATTATTTTCCTTTCTCAGTAAATAAGAGTGACTGGAAAATTTTATCATATCTCCAGGGGAAGAAAGTCGAAACACAAATGGAAAAAAATATGACTCGGATATAAAAATCATACCCAGGTATTCTTCTTAAAAATAATGTACAGGTAATATTTTAATAGAGAAATTCAAAAATTAAAAGCCAAAATACCTTGACACCTTTCCCACTTATTCTAGGGCGAAATTTCTATTGATCATCTATATACTGTTGAACACCTGTGAACAAGGAAAAATGTGAATGGGGTTACATCGTTATCAGGTAAGCACAATCCTTATATAGGTACTAAAATGTTTTTAAGATAGATAGGCAAATTTGAATTTAAATATACTTTTGAGAGGGATTGTTCAGATTAATCTTTCTTGCTACATTAGTATTTGAAAGATAATTTTTTTTTCGTCACCTATAATCATTCTCTCGAAAAAAACCTCATCCGTATATGAACATCCTGCATTTAAAAGAAAAAGATTAAAATGTCCATAACAATACTCGCATTTTTCAATTCAATCATTTTCGGGAATACGAATAATGTTTGAAGTGATATAGATCAAGTCGTATTGATCTAAAAAAAAAAAAACAACGCGCCAATTCTGAGAATTTCAAGACCTAGTTTAATTAGGTTCAGGTCGTACACTTAAATCTGTGGATCGTGCAAAATTATACTTCAGGTTTTAAATTACATCTCTCAAGGTATATACTTTCAAAAAACAAATTAAAGTCAGTCACATTGAAAGTTAAATGTCTTATCTGCAATACATTCGCAATCATCGACCAAAACGTCAAAAATATATTTGTTAGCGTCTTAAATGAGTGGAAACAAAACAAACAATGTTATATTTTGCAAAATATTTTTAATATAAAATTGAATAATAAACGAATAATAGTTTAAAAATAGATTAGATGGAAAGCGATATCAATTTTTTTTTCCCAAGAATTTTAAATTGGTATTTACACATATCAAAGGATGACTACGTAATTAAATGCATTTTAGGTTTTACAGAGATTTATACACACTTCTCGATCAACTGAGACATGTTATTTAAAAAAAAAAACTAAAAATCTCATATATACATAGGAACAGTTGACAGTTTAACTCGGATAAAGCAAGTGCTCAAAATTTAAAGTTTTAATTACATATTTATTTTTGCAAGTTAATTAATTGATTTATAACACAATTAATCAAGAGGATCGCTAAGCAGAGCATCCCCTCTCTGCAGGAACTGCATTGATAATAGCTCAAGAGGTATAGATTCTCAAGAGGAATGTTGAATATTGCCTGGACAATGTATGTACAATTTTCTCCAGGGGAAGGAAGTCGTAACAGAAATGGGGAAAAAAGTATGACTTAGACTTAATTGCATATTTATTTTTGAAAATAGTTTATAACACAATCAAACAAGAGAATCGCTAAGCGGAGCATCCCCTCGCGGCAGGAACTTCAATGGTAATTGTAATATCTCATAAGGTATAAATTCTCAAGAAGGGCGTTGAAGATCGCTTGTACCATGTATTGTGTTTAACTCCCCTCTTGATAAATTTTTACTCCTATGGAGACACCGCCTCTTGCCTGTGGAGATCTACAAATTTCCTCCTATACACGTCACGTACGCCCATTGACCAGGGAGGGATCTTTTTGTGCCAGGATTTACTGTGGCATGGGCGCTCGGTTTACACGGTCTAAACGTAAGGACCAGTGTCTACATCCCGCAGTGGATTCGAACCAGCAATGTAAGGGTTAACTCCCGTGCTGCTGGCGCTATTACCACTGTACCAAGAGGGCGACGAGGAATGGAGCATCTATAAGTTTAAAGAGGTTGGGGTAAAAAAAAATAAACATCAAATATATATTTATTTTTAGATATAATATATTAGGCTGTCAACTATCATTTGGCAAAAAAAAATCTTACATTTCAGTTTTAAAATTTGATCATTTTTGTATTTCTTTAAAATACAAAAATGATAAAGGATATCAAAAAAGTCTGAAAATGGCCACGATTTCACAGCTTCTACAATATTATCTGGAGGTTGGTTAGTTGTTGGTTATAAATTTTTCACAAAAATGAAAATGCAAAGCATCTTGGTTTAGGAGAGGAGGTTATACGGAAACATTATGTTGGTGTTAAGTTGCAAATAAGATGAATATAAGATGTATTGCAGCAGCCGCAGAAGAGAGGCATCTTGAACAAAAATCAAAGTGCATACCAACTGCATAGCAACTTGGTGGAGATGGGGAAGGTGGAGGCATAACATGCATATGCAAATAGGTAGTTTCCCTTATACCTTGCAGAAACATATCACGTATGCTTCATATGTCAGTGATTTACCTATCTAAAGGTATCTTACAATTGCATGCAATATGGAAAAAAATCTTAAATTACCCGTGAAAACAATTATTTTTCGTAATGAAAAATGACAATGTACAATCATGTACATTAAGATATACATGATGTACCTGACCCTGGGTAGCAGCCATATCTCTTGTAAAAGGCACATGATTTCATATTTTCTTATTTGCTTACAGAACTGTAATGTTAAACCTGAAGTATGATTTTGCAAATTCACAGACATTTAAATGCAAGGGTTGTCCAAAAATAAAATTCCGTAGACTAAACGCACAAGTTTAAAAGATATTTTTCACAATTTAACTATTGTATTTTCTTCCTAAGGCTTTTATCGACCGATTCGTAGAATTTAAAAGGGGTAATGAATTTGATTTTTTAGACAATTAAAATTTTCGACGAAATGTTGCAGTTTTCATAACCATATTTCACATGTCTGTTTAGAGTATAGAATGTGATCTTAAAGTGCACGTAGTTCATGAAAAGTCTTAAACATTTTACAAATTCAATTGACATCTTAATGTACATGAGTGTATATTGTTATTTTTTATTACGAAAAATAATTATTCTTTTGTTTTTGTTTTTGTTTTTACACCTTACAAATTGCTTCAATGAATTTAATGTCCCTCTACGCGTCCAAATTAAGGACATTTGGAGAGCATTCGATTAAGACAAACCGTGTCACACTAGTGTTAAATATGCGCATTTTTATTGATTGAACTGTAGTGATCTAAATAAAACATCTCGAGTTGTTTAGTGTTTGTATAAATATGGCGGAGAAAACAGTATATTCCCTTTATATTGGGTTTGAACAGGACAACAATTGATTGACAAACAATATCCAATTATCAAATAAAGAATAGCAGATAATTTAATACAAGACATCAAGGCTGAAATTAATTGTTCAACAAAATTTATTTTTTTACAGATACCGGTTCAACCACAGGAACCTGTCGTTATTTATTTTTCTTTTAATAAAATAATATATATTAGGTATGGGTATATTCTTTTTTATTAAACGAAAAATGAGTACACATGTAATGTCAGGTGCCTGTGGATACAACGTGTATTTTATAGATTATTTATCCTTGCAATATTATTTAACAAGTCAATCCCTCCTCTTATTAAAATAAAAAAGTAGAATAAGAATGTCTCCACATACATACATGGAAATAGTTTTAAATATAATAGTGACGTACCATCATTTTTGAAGGGGGGCAAGCCAGAGAAAAAAAACGACACTTCTATTAGTTGGAGGAAGAGGATGTAGGTTCCACTTCCTTCAGTACCAAATTTTATTCATACGATACGACTTCAGCCTTGCTTGGCTTTACTGTAACAAAAAGGGGGAGGAAGCAATCGGTGGTCTTTCAATAAAGATTTTTGAAAAGGAAAGAGATGTTTGGAAAAAAGTGTGGGGAGCGCTTCCACCAGCTGCTACGTGCCTGTATCCCCTCCCCCGGTAAAATTTTGCACGGGTTTTAATAATTGGTCAGAAAAGTACCATAGCTGATATTTTTCATTAATAGAGTATTAGTCATAGGATGTGAGAGACATATACTTTTACAAAAAAAAAAAGAAAAGAAAACTTGAGCGTATGTGTTTTTTATGGTCTTACATGGCTGTGGATTTTAATTTTGAGTCTGTAAATTTAATGTTCAATATTTCATTTAAATTTTTTTTTTGAAAAAATACACATGAAATTGTTCAATAATTATTAGGATTCTAATTAAAGGCTGCCCTAACAAAAAAATACTATAGTTAACTATAGTTAACTATAGTTTACTATAGTTAACTATAGTTAACTATAGTAAATCAAAATGTCAAAGTTTTTGTCAAAGTTTTTCAAAGTGTCAAAGTTTTTGTCAAAGTTTTTCAAAGTGTCAAAGTTTTCGTCAAAGTTTTTCAAAGTGTCAAAGTTTTTGTCAAAGTTTTTCAAAGTGTCAAAGTTTTCGTCAAAGTTTTTTAAAGTGTCAAAGTTATCACTATAGTAAATCAAAGTTTTCAAAGTGTCAAAGTTATCACTATAGTTAACTATAGTAAACTATAGTTAACTATAGTTAACTATAGTATTTTTTTGTTAGGGTGAAAAGGTCATTTCTATATACTTATAACATTTATTGTAAACAAAGAACCGGTTGGTTCTGGGGACCCGACCTCCATATTTATAAGATTACATTGTAATACATGCATGTAACTGAAATTGCTCTCACATTTGATCCTGCAATTATGTTAAAAATGAATTAATAATGATAATAATTTAACTTCATAAGGTAATTAACTTGAGATATCTATGCTGCGATTGTTAAATCTATCAAAATAATTTTAGTGAATCAATATGCATCTATTAGACATTTTTGTAATCAAGTGGCCCGTTTTACAAAAGAACTTACACCTAAGACCAAAATTGATTCTGCGATTTTATTCTTGAAAAGAATTTAGAATGTTTCTATGGTAACAATTTCCAAAAAAGGTTAATTTTCAAAAATTCATGATCAACATAAGTTTTTGGTTTTAGTCGTAAGTTCTTTGGTAAAACGGGCCCCAGAGGTTCGGGCAATAATTATAGGCAGATTTAAAAAAAAAAGATATACTTTATTTTTTTTTTTAATTAAAAACTGCCAATGATAACACAGCCGTAATTTTAATAGGTTGACCTAAAAACCAAAAAAGGGAGGGATATCAAAATTATAACTTTTTTCATTGAAGTAGTAAATTTTTAATACAAACACTGACAAATTTATGCAGTAACAGTTTTCGCATTAACAATGCGACTTCACTTCCCGCCATTTCTTTCACGTGTTACTCCAGATAAACTGAGGAGTATACTCGCGTAACACGGGTTTATCACCCGTGTCGAAGATAGGTTGTTTTATTTACAACTCTAGTGACTCGTGTAACCCGTGTCGCTTAATCGGATATACCCTTGAAATGGTTTCCAGAGATAATTAAGGTTAAGATATTTTAAAAGCTGAATCTGAAAAGAAAACATATATTCTAAAAGTATAACATTATATTACCGGTAATCTAAAATATCATTGAATTCAAACTTGATCTGTAAGTCTTAGGAAAAAAGTGTGGAAAACCAAGTGGGATGGACTGATAGACAAAGAGACAGACAATACAATCATTCAATCAAAATAGAACAGATTGGGGCGTGAATAAACATATAAGCAATCAACCGATCAAAAATAGAAGTAGAGAGGGTTACAAAATGTAGTTCATTTAAGAGGAGAATCATTATTTCTTAATAAAAATATTAATTCATGTAAATTTTATTGTTGGGGATAATAAAATTATTTCAATATATTCACCTTATTTTTTTTTTATTTTTCACTTCTACGAGATATACAATAGATCACACGTATTACAGTACAGTGCATATAAAATGGTGTGTCAAGGGTTTTGATTTCATTTGATTTCATGATTCAGATGTAATATTGTGGCTTTCACATAAATCTACAATAATATTTTTTACAGCTATGCATCTGAAAAATAATCTAGAATACCACTGAATTCAAAACTTAAAGTATATTAACTGTGAACATTTGATTTTGATTTTTATTACTACGTTCAATTTTGTACAACGTAGGGGTGATAAGTGATGACATTTAAAAGATCAATCATTTACTTACCTTTCCATTGTATTTTTAAAATAAAATATATCTTGTTATCATACATAGGGGAAAAAGTCATAAACTAAAGATTGCTAGGAAAATAACGATGATTGAATATTTATAGCCTGATTTTTTTAAAAGACAGAATTTTAAGAAGACAATAAACATTTTCTAAAAATCATCTCTATTTTATGTACCAATGGATATTGAATCAATAGATCAACTTATTATAAAGACGACCACGTAATTATTGCCACCTGATAGATTAGGCATACCCTTAATTTCAATTTAAAAAAAAAGGTTTTTTGCATAGTTTTTATTTCAGTCCCTTTTTATCCACGCAATTGCAAATTGTTTTTCTACGAAATGCTGTTCGATCCGTGATCCGTGTAAATGATTATCCTTTACACGTAAGAAGTAAGGGATAAATTACGAGATGGTGTTGAATAGTTTAGAGAAAACATTCTCTCCGAGGGCCGAAGGTCCGAAGAGGGGATGTTTTCTCTAAACTATTCAACACTATCGAGTTATTTATCTTACTTAAAAACAATTCCTTACTTTGGGCCCCAAAGAAACATTTACCCATTCAAATATCCAACTTGCTGTAATACAATAGGATGTAGCCCATTCAAATATCCAACCCTCACACAAAACAATAGCCTAATCGAACACCCCTTTTATTCATGGACTAGTGAGCATGAAACTACATGATGTTGATTTCATTTCAATCTTTTTCATTGTACTGAACAGTCATGAAATCAGACGAAGAATATTATTAAATCCAGTGTAAATTAGAGAGGTTCAGATAGAGTTTTGGATACTTTTGACCTGAAAGCCGAAGAAAACTACAGAATTTTGATAAAAGGTTGGGAATTTGTCATAACATATCACAATTTGATGGTTTGTTGAGGAAAAGTATTGAATTCTAACGGAGTTCCGTTCGACAATACTTGTAATAGTGCTTAAACAGATATACAGATTTTGGGGTTGTTATGCTGAACCTCCTATAAAAAATTCCACATCACGATCTGCAATAAAAATTGTGTTGAAAAATAGATGGGCTGTTGTTTTGGGAAGTACGCCGGAAAAGAATGAAACAGATGAATCTCGGATAATATGAAGGAATTTACTGATAACGGACCCTGAAATAATATTCAGCAATAAGAAGTGATATAGCTTAAGATTCAAAGTGAAAATGTATTATTGTTTCAAAAAGTGATGTTTTCAAAATTTAAGACCGAGAACATTCCTAAAAGGGTGCAAAATTTGGAGGAATTGTTATTTCTGTGAGCATTGGAAGTGCATTTGAAACGCGATAAATGTGAAGTAATTACGGTAATTCTGTGTGCATTTGAAATTAATTCTAATAGTGTGGCAAATTTGGAGAAATTTTTCATATGCATTGGAATTATATATAAAAATGTTTTTATTTCTTTTGTTCATTGTTTTATGTTTTCTGCACCTCGATTGGGTATTTAAATATCCAACCGATAGGCAGTTGGATATTTTGAATATCCAACTAGTGCTGGTTGAATCGGTAAAGTATACGTACACAGGCAACTTAACCACATATGATTCTCATATGAGTATCATATGATTCTCATATGATTGGTTTCATATGAGAATCATAGAAAAAGGGCATTATATGTGAATCATATGAAGCAAATCATATGATTTAAATATGATCCACATATGTGAGTCATATGAAAATAACTACATATCATTTTCATATGAATGATTTAAGTGTGTTTCTAGCCATTTACATATGAGAATCATATGAAAAGGACATCATATGTACATCATATGAAACACTTATGTGTGTTTCAAGCCATTTACATATGAGAATCATATGAAAAGGGCATTATATGTAAATCATATGAAACACTAATGTGTGGTCTCTTTCAATATTTTTCACATTCTTGTACACATTTAAAAATCAGATATTTCTGCTTTAGATGAGAATTCATTACATTACAATGATCTATCTTCATTGGTTAAATATTTTAAAATATTCTATAATGCTTACGCAACTTTTTTGATAAAAAATATTTTCATTAAGAGAAATAACTTATTTTTCAGTGTACATTCTAAACAAGAAAATATACAAACAAGTCAGTAGCATTTGTCGATACATGTATTTAACATACTCTAAAATGAATACAAATTATATGATGTAAGCAAAAGGATTAAGTAGTTAAACATGTATACATGTACAAATGAATAACATAATTAGGTCATGTACTTGTATAAAAATACCATATGACATGAAAGTGTCCACAGCAAAATTGAAATATCAGCAATAACATTTGTCATGTATTCTCTATTGTAAATTTATGAAAAATTAAGTTATTTGATATTCCAGCATATAAATAAGAATGGGAAATCTTTACAGGTCAAATACAGACAAGATTGCGTAAATCCTCCCCACTTCATAATTATTCCATATATTTTCTTTCTTTTTTCTTCTGTATCTTTAATTTTTTTCAGTTGTCCTCCCTCTGATCTTCCATGACCAATTTGAAACTCTCTTTGAACTGTACAATAAATGCAAATCCACCAGTTCTCTCCTTCCTGAACAATTTCTCTGTTGCACAGAATGGTCTCTACAAAAATTTCAAAAATAAAAATAAAATAATTCTTAAATTAAAAAAATCAATTCTACAAGTTATATTACAGTAACTTATCATCAGCAAACAAATGTATTCCCAATTCACCGACACAGATATGATACGAGGTAAAACTAATGTTATATATTCTATATTAGGTGTTTTGTGAAATCCTATGATGTAATTTACAAGACACTGTTGGAAGATATGCTTCATAATAAAATTATAAAAACAATTTTGTAAAATTTTGACAATTGAATTGAATTTTGCAAGACAACTACACTATTGGAAGATATGCTTCATAAAATCATAAAAAGCAATTTTATTTAATTATTTTGTCAACTGAATATGGAATGTTCAAATAGTATTATTCATGTATTAATTCAAATTGCCAAAAATTAAGAAGATTCTGATACAAATATATTACTTTTGGACAAAAAAAATTACAGACAAGTACATATAGGCAGAAAAACAGACTTGTGATTCCTGGATATCCCAAACTTTGTTGGGAAGGATATAACACAGTCTATTAAACAGTGTGTATTTACCTAAACTTTGAAGCAAGCCTTGGATCTTTGGATTTTTTCCCTATGAGAGGCTGACTGTATATTGAACCTGTAAAACAAATATTCACACAGTAGATATTTTCTAAGCGTAACTAAAACTTAAACTACAAAAAGAGAGAGTACAAGTTTGTAGGTTCTCTTTATTCTTAAATATTTTACAATTTACCTGAAACTACTTACTAGGTTCTCTATAGTGTTGGAATATTTTTTTCTAAATGTCAAACAATGAATACATAGATGTAAATATTCAGTGGATTAGCTATCTGATGTACTTTCAACACATACACATACATACACATGTATTTGTACCTTGAAAGTTGCCACTGTTATATTATTAATTTTTTGCTAAAATTAAAAAAAAATTCAATTTACCCCCTGAGGTTATTTTATAGTTTTATAGCTTTTAAAGCCAGCAAATTCTATTCATACTTACCATATTTTATAAGTGCATTGGATTAAAATTGTTGCATACTATGTAGAATAAAACTTCTATATCATTGAGTTGAAATTATTTTTGATGAAGCCATGCAAACAATGTAGAATTATAAAGTTATCAAGAAATATTTTGTCATAAAGGAGTCATTACAGATGTACACTTTGATTTTTTATTGCAAGTATTTTTTTTTACCTTTAATATTGTGATGATGCAATCGTCTGTCAAAATCGGCTTTTGGATCAATCGCCAGTCTTATCAGCTTTGGGCTTCTTGGACTTAATAAAAAGCAGCACTGTGACACTGAACTCAAGTTGCTGAACATGTTGAATGCATCTATAGGCCATAAAAACAAACATTTGTCATTAAGTTGATGAAAGATTCGACTTGATAACGATCTCAACATGTAAAAACGCCAAACTGCTATACAGGATTTCTACTTTCACTTTCAAATCAGTACGTAACAAAAGTCAAAACAAAAAAGAAAACAAAGTAATGCCTTTAGCCAAACATGTAAGTTGTAATGTTTACATCCATTCAGAAACAAATTTATCCAAAATTACTTACAGATTACTATCGTTATGTAGGTTTACGAAATGCATTTTTTTAACAATTACAAGTAATGAGAGTGCTATAGAAATATGTTCATACTAACCTGTAACCTTAATGAAAGGATATTTAAACAATATGAATTAAAGGTATTTAAAAATTGTTAGCCTGAGAGATTACTTTTTCCAACACCCAGCACATCTGCTGCAGCAGTGACGTCAAACATGACGTACACTTTCATCCGATAGAAGTCAAAACCGGTCCGGGAAAAATACGGATTTTTCTTATTTTACTCAAGTAATAAACCAAACCCAAAAGATTTGAAATAAAAAGCAAATTGATTTATTCTTTATCAATATTGTCCGGGATATGCATTATTACAGAAAAAAAAATTGTGAAAGTTTTTTTTTAATAAGGGAAAGGAGGGTGTTAAACAGAGTAGAACTTTACATAAGCTGACAAATTCTTTTGAATTGATGTACATTTAAATCACTATTGAGATATATCATTAAAATTGCAATTTTACTTAAGTATATCACGGGCAAATTAGTAAACACTGTTTCATATGATTCTCTTATGACCACTGTTTCATATGATTCTCATAAAATCACTGTCAAAATATTCGTATGATTTTTACCTGAGTATAACAAGGACAAATTAGTGAATATGGTTTCATATTATTCTTATATGATCAGTTTCCTATGATTCTCATATGATCCCTGCCAAAATATACATATGATTCTCATATGTAGGACCTTTCATATGAGAATCATATGTATATTACTTCATATGATTAACATATGTGTGATCATATGATTCTCATATGATTTGCCACATATGATTCACATATGTTTGTATATACATATGATTCTCATATGATCCACATATGATCTTCTTATAAAAGCAATGCACATGTGGATCATATGTGGCTAAATTGCCTATGTAGACTAATAACAATGGGTGACGTCACAGAGGTTTTTTAATATTTGTTCTATGACCGATATTTCTTTAACTTTTTGACTAAACAAACGCTAAAGAGATTTCTTTCAAGGGCACGTTTTAAATGAAACTCATATCAATGAGAACAAAGTAGTACCAGGATACTAAGTTTGCCTCGTATGCTAATAGAAAAAATCATTACATGCTGTCATTACACAATATGCAAACCAAAAAATTGCTATTAAAAAAATTGTATCAACATCGATTTTCAAATCCTTTGTATCGATCGGACTGATTGATTGATTGATTGTATATTGTTAAATGTCCATCACGACCTTTCGACCACGAAACGAGCGCTCTACCAACTTAGCTCGGTAAAGTATACGTACACAGGCAACTTAACCACATATGATTCTCATATGAGTATCATATGATTCTCATATGATTGGTTTCATATGAGAATCATAGAAAAAGGGCATTATATGTGAATCATATGAAGCAAATCATATGATTTAAATATGATCCACATATGTGAGTCATATGAAAATAACTACATATCATTTTCATATGAATGATTTAAGTGTGTTTCTAGCCATTTACATATGAGAATCATATGAAAAGGACATCATATGTACATCATATGAAACACTTATGTGTGTTTCAAGCCATTTACATATGAGAATCATATGAAAAGGGCATTATATGTAAATCATATGAAACACTAATGTGTGGTCTCTTTCAATATTTTTCACATTCTTGTACACATTTAAAAATCAGATATTTCTGCTTTAGATGAGAATTCATTACATTACAATGATCTATCTTCATTGGTTAAATATTTTAAAATATTCTATAATGCTTACGCAACTTTTTTGATAAAAAATATTTTCATTAAGAGAAATAACTTATTTTTCAGTGTACATTCTAAACAAGAAAATATACAAACAAGTCAGTAGCATTTGTCGATACATGTATTTAACATACTCTAAAATGAATACAAATTATATGATGTAAGCAAAAGGATTAAGTAGTTAAACATGTATACATGTACAAATGAATAACATAATTAGGTCATGTACTTGTATAAAAATACCATATGACATGAAAGTGTCCACAGCAAAATTGAAATATCAGCAATAACATTTGTCATGTATTCTCTATTGTAAATTTATGAAAAATTAAGTTATTTGATATTCCAGCATATAAATAAGAATGGGAAATCTTTACAGGTCAAATACAGACAAGATTGCGTAAATCCTCCCCACTTCATAATTATTCCATATATTTTCTTTCTTTTTTCTTCTGTATCTTTAATTTTTTTCAGTTGTCCTCCCTCTGATCTTCCATGACCAATTTGAAACTCTCTTTGAACTGTACAATAAATGCAAATCCACCAGTTCTCTCCTTCCTGAACAATTTCTCTGTTGCACAGAATGGTCTCTACAAAAATTTCAAAAATAAAAATAAAATAATTCTTAAATTAAAAAAATCAATTCTACAAGTTATATTACAGTAACTTATCATCAGCAAACAAATGTATTCCCAATTCACCGACACAGATATGATACGAGGTAAAACTAATGTTATATATTCTATATTAGGTGTTTTGTGAAATCCTATGATGTAATTTACAAGACACTGTTGGAAGATATGCTTCATAATAAAATTATAAAAACAATTTTGTAAAATTTTGACAATTGAATTGAATTTTGCAAGACAACTACACTATTGGAAGATATGCTTCATAAAATCATAAAAAGCAATTTTATTTAATTATTTTGTCAACTGAATATGGAATGTTCAAATAGTATTATTCATGTATTAATTCAAATTGCCAAAAATTAAGAAGATTCTGATACAAATATATTACTTTTGGACAAAAAAAATTACAGACAAGTACATATAGGCAGAAAAACAGACTTGTGATTCCTGGATATCCCAAACTTTGTTGGGAAGGATATAACACAGTCTATTAAACAGTGTGTATTTACCTAAACTTTGAAGCAAGCCTTGGATCTTTGGATTTTTTCCCTATGAGAGGCTGACTGTATATTGAACCTGTAAAACAAATATTCACACAGTAGATATTTTCTAAGCGTAACTAAAACTTAAACTACAAAAAGAGAGAGTACAAGTTTGTAGGTTCTCTTTATTCTTAAATATTTTACAATTTACCTGAAACTACTTACTAGGTTCTCTATAGTGTTGGAATATTTTTTTCTAAATGTCAAACAATGAATACATAGATGTAAATATTCAGTGGATTAGCTATCTGATGTACTTTCAACACATACACATACATACACATGTATTTGTACCTTGAAAGTTGCCACTGTTATATTATTAATTTTTTGCTAAAATTAAAAAAAAATTCAATTTACCCCCTGAGGTTATTTTATAGTTTTATAGCTTTTAAAGCCAGCAAATTCTATTCATACTTACCATATTTTATAAGTGCATTGGATTAAAATTGTTGCATACTATGTAGAATAAAACTTCTATATCATTGAGTTGAAATTATTTTTGATGAAGCCATGCAAACAATGTAGAATTATAAAGTTATCAAGAAATATTTTGTCATAAAGGAGTCATTACAGATGTACACTTTGATTTTTTATTGCAAGTATTTTTTTTTACCTTTAATATTGTGATGATGCAATCGTCTGTCAAAATCGGCTTTTGGATCAATCGCCAGTCTTATCAGCTTTGGGCTTCTTGGACTTAATAAAAAGCAGCACTGTGACACTGAACTCAAGTTGCTGAACATGTTGAATGCATCTATAGGCCATAAAAACAAACATTTGTCATTAAGTTGATGAAAGATTCGACTTGATAACGATCTCAACATGTAAAAACGCCAAACTGCTATACAGGATTTCTACTTTCACTTTCAAATCAGTACGTAACAAAAGTCAAAACAAAAAAGAAAACAAAGTAATGCCTTTAGCCAAACATGTAAGTTGTAATGTTTACATCCATTCAGAAACAAATTTATCCAAAATTACTTACAGATTACTATCGTTATGTAGGTTTACGAAATGCATTTTTTTAACAATTACAAGTAATGAGAGTGCTATAGAAATATGTTCATACTAACCTGTAACCTTAATGAAAGGATATTTAAACAATATGAATTAAAGGTATTTAAAAATTGTTAGCCTGAGAGATTACTTTTTCCAACACCCAGCACATCTGCTGCAGCAGTGACGTCAAACATGACGTACACTTTCATCCGATAGAAGTCAAAACCGGTCCGGGAAAAATACGGATTTTTCTTATTTTACTCAAGTAATAAACCAAACCCAAAAGATTTGAAATAAAAAGCAAATTGATTTATTCTTTATCAATATTGTCCGGGATATGCATTATTACAGAAAAAAAAATTGTGAAAGTTTTTTTTTAATAAGGGAAAGGAGGGTGTTAAACAGAGTAGAACTTTACATAAGCTGACAAATTCTTTTGAATTGATGTACATTTAAATCACTATTGAGATATATCATTAAAATTGCAATTTTACTTAAGTATATCACGGGCAAATTAGTAAACACTGTTTCATATGATTCTCTTATGACCACTGTTTCATATGATTCTCATAAAATCACTGTCAAAATATTCGTATGATTTTTACCTGAGTATAACAAGGACAAATTAGTGAATATGGTTTCATATTATTCTTATATGATCAGTTTCCTATGATTCTCATATGATCCCTGCCAAAATATACATATGATTCTCATATGTAGGACCTTTCATATGAGAATCATATGTATATTACTTCATATGATTAACATATGTGTGATCATATGATTCTCATATGATTTGCCACATATGATTCACATATGTTTGTATATACATATGATTCTCATATGATCCACATATGATCTTCTTATAAAAGCAATGCACATGTGGATCATATGTGGCTAAATTGCCTATGTAGACTAATAACAATGGGTGACGTCACAGAGGTTTTTTAATATTTGTTCTATGACCGATATTTCTTTAACTTTTTGACTAAACAAACGCTAAAGAGATTTCTTTCAAGGGCACGTTTTAAATGAAACTCATATCAATGAGAACAAAGTAGTACCAGGATATTGAGTTTGCCTCGTATGCTAATAGAAAAAATCATTACATGCTGTCATTACACAATATGCAAACCAAAAAATTGCTATTAAAAAAATTGTATCAACATCGATTTTCAAATCCTTTGTATCGATCGGACTGATTGATTGATTGATTGTATATTGTTAAATGTCCATCACGACCTTTCGACCACGAAACGAGCGCTCTACCAACTTAGCCTCCGTGAACAATCCGTATCCAACGGAAGATAATTGTATTAATTCCGTTTGTTAATATTAACCCCCCCCCCTTAGAATTTAATGTTCAGCTCTACAGATTGCAAATTTTCTGAAGAATTTTACTCCTTTTTGTTTTTTTAAGACTTACAATTCTTTTTAAAAAATTTCATGTCCCTTTACTTATCCAGATTCATGTCCTTTGAAAAAGTTTCCAGAGGTAGGCTAAGATAATTTGAGAGCAGAAACTGTCTGAAAAAAAAACTCTGAAAGTCTGTTGTCTGAAAGTATTACCTTTGCAATACTAGTCTCCTTACAGTAAGTACCATCCTGTTTTCAAAAAATAATTTTAAAAATTTAAATCGAAGTTTCGAAAAAAAATTGAAATCCAAATCAAACGTTGTCTTTTACTCATCAAAGTAAAGTTAAAATCCAAACACATAATCGAAATTTATGCAGGTGTGTACTAACAAATATCTGTCAAAAATCAATGGTGTGAAATGAAAAGGAAATTTGATCTGAAAGATTTAGGGAAAAGAGTGTGGAAAACCAAGTCGGATGGACTGACAGACAGACAGATAAAAGAACAATCGGACGGACGGACAGACGCACGAAAGGACGTACATGTATAAACGCAGAGGTAACCTATTACCGGTTTACGAGTTACTGAATAAATAGTTAAATTAAAAAAAAACATAAATATTTTAGTTGTTTAAGTCACATTTTCTGTACCTCCTTCTTTCACTGCTTCCAAAATAGAACAGAATTGGACATACATGAAAATCAACATACAATCAGTCAACCAGAATTGAACAAAATAGGACGAAAATCAACTAACAAACAATCACATAATTAAATTAGAACGGAATGGGACGTAAATAACGATCAATCAAAATAGAATTAGATAGGTTTAAAAAATGTAGGTGGCTTAAAAAAGACACATTAATTTTTGATTAAAAAATGTATTCATTTAATTTATTGGTGTTAGTGATGATGAAAATATTAAAATCTATACACTTTTTTTTTATTTTTCACATCTACGAGATATACAATAAATCACACTTACAATATGGGTACAGATATTCATTGGATTTCATGATTCAAGGTGTTATATTTGGCTTTCATAGAAATCTACATTAATATTCGTTTACAACTATGCATCTAAAAAAATGTATACCGGTAATCTAAAATAATTCTTTAATTTCAAAAAATAAAGTTAACATGTATTAACTGCGAACATTTTATTTCGATATTTTTCTTACTGCTATTATTAATTTTCAAATAAAAATATATTATATCCTTATCAGCTGTGGGGAAATAGTTATAAAAACATAGGAATGCAAGAAAAATAACGATGGTTGAATATTCATAACCTGAATGTGTTTAAATACACATGATTTTTAAATTGAGACCATAAACATTTTAAAGAATCATCTTTATTTTATGTAACAACGAATTCTCAATTAATAGATCATTTTATTACAAAGACGACCACGTAATATTATAACCACCTGATATATCATACATACCATTTATTTCAAGCTATAAAAATGTGTTTTATTTCACTCCCTTTATCCCCAAAAAATGCAAATTGTTTTTCTATGAAAGGCTGTTTAACCCGTTTGAATGATTTCCCTTTACCTGTAAGAAGATTGCATCTATGACCAATATCTCTTTTAAATGTTTGACAAAACAAATTTTGAAAGGGATAAAAATCTTTCAATGGCACTTTAAAAATTAAACAAATATCGATCACAAAAAAATAAAATAATACCAGGATATAGGGTTTGCCCTGCAGTAATATTTAAAGACGAAATATCAATGATGTCAAAACACAACATACAAACAAAAACAAGCTAATTCAGAGAATTTTTGTCCCCTCCTGAGGGAAATAAGATCATGCGCAATTCGGGGATGGGGGTCAGATCCCTACTGAATTTGTAGGATTTTTAGCTGTATACACGTATCTTGAAGCACATAATATGCCAGTATGGATATAGATACTTCATTGCATTTTCTTTATTATGTGTATAGAAGATTTCTTTTTAAATTGAATATTTAATTATCACACTGTACTGATGATTCAATGACTTTCTACAAGCCAGACATAAAAACTTTTTCATTTCACGTGCTGAATACGATCATTTAGTAAAAAAAGTATATATTAAAAAAAATTGTTCGTCTGGGATTTGAATCAATGTTACATGTTAAGTGATAGATAGACATACCATTACACCACGGAACCACTTTGTTTTAGCGGAAATTATATGCAAACATTCTTGAGAAATCTTGCGGAAACAAAAGCGTTATAACAGACAGAATTTTTTATTTCATAACCTTGACCTTTGCCATTCTGACCAAAAAATCAATAGGGTTCTTCTTTAGGGCAAAGGAAATTTCATTGCAAAAGCTCAAAGGGTTCTCGAGATATCGTGCAGAAACAAAAGTTTTACGGACAGACAAAAAGACGGCTAGACAGACAGACGGACGGAATTAACGATTACTATATACCCCCCCGCTTTTCAAGCGGGGAGTATAAAAATTCTGAATTTATGAATTTATAATTTATGAATCTTTATATGACCATCATCGGAAACTTGTGGTTAATCTTGCACATGCTTATTGAAGATATCCGATCCATAGAAGGATATAATATTCTAACCTTGAATATCCATCCTATATTAAATACTGTAATTAATATTCTTATTCGAAGTTGTTTAGAATAGCAAAGGATTTATCTGGAGAAAATTCTTATTATTACCCCAGCAGTAATTAATCAATTTAGATTACATTGAGGTCTATGGAGACAAGCGTTTTTCTTATAAAAAATAAATACTATGAATAAAAACATGCTATGGTGGAAAGATGTATATAACGATAAAGAATAGAAAAGAAAAGTTTAAAACACTTTTTAAGCAGATAATTTTTTTAAAATTAATTTTATTGATCAAAACCCAAGGGGGACAACACTTCAAGGAGGGATCAAGATAAAAAATTAAGACAGATTCCACTCTTACATATTGAGACTATAACATAAAGCTTATGCCTCCATATACTAAGTATTCAGTCAAGATATATCTGTTCATAAACCTATATATACTCAACAAAAAAAAAAAGAAACGCATATTCGGATTAAACATGATAATCTAAGTTTTCAGTTAAATCCTTATTTTTGTTAAAATGATTTTAGAGTATGTTGATAAAAATTTAACACATCATGTGTTGCGAGTAGAAAAGTGAAGTTTACATGTCATTGTCAACGCCTCCAAATTCTTTGGGAATACCGTTTTAACTAATTCATATGTTCTTTGCGACGACTAAGCGCTGGTGGATTTCCAATGTACGGATGTCGTGCACGGATACCAGCTCCTCTCAGTCTCTTGCGAACATTTTTTGCACTTTTATGCCGATTTTTTCATCCAGCAATTGTTGCAGCAGTCTTTACAGCAAGTTCTGAATCGCGTGAGGTGCTGAAGGGGGGGGGGGGGATCAGACGGTCCTGCTTGGGTATGTTTACCTGCAGACGGCCAATTCTTGGTCTTCCGACGTTAGCTTAACGGCTGCAAAGCCCATTGATGTATTCAAAATGCAGTTGCAACTTCCTGTTGCGTAGCTCCGTTTAATAGCATCGTTAACCTCGTTGTGTTCATCTTTGTTTTGGTGTTGCATTACAGCATCAACATTTCAATCAAATCGCAAATATGGGTTTAATAGGAGTGTTAATAGTTTCTCTAAATCCAAAATATCAACGAAAATAGACGTCCGATTTAGAAGAAATCATGAAAAACATTACTTTCATAAACACGTTTAATCAGGGGAGATAATTCAACACTTGGGTTTTAGAACCCCATATTGTCCTTTAAATAGGTCACAGGTATCCAATGGTATAAAAGGTAGTTGTTCCATGTACATTTTGGAGAAATAAAGACACACAATTAATAGATCAAGCCAAATCAAAGTATTACAAATCAGCAATTGAAGAAAGTTCAAGTCCTAAAGCAATGTGGAGTTATTTTAACCATTTGGCATCTGTTTCAAAAAATTTCACACCTACCCATATAACACAAAATGGTTCGAATTTCGAAGATTTACAGGATATTGTTGATATTTTTAACAAACACTTTACTGAAATATCCTGTAAATTATTAGCAGATATGTCAGTACAGAGTTTTGATTCAGAATTATTAAATAAATTTACAGAAACTAAACTAGGGAAAGAAAATTTTTTCAGTATAAATCATATAAGTGAGATCGAAGTATTAAATATGTTGGAAACACTTGATGTAAACAAGTCAGCAGGTATAGACTTGATTGGGCCTCGTCTTCTAAAGCTTTCGGCAAATGTTATATGCAAATCTATTACACATCTTATCAATACTAGCATTACTGATGGAGTATTTCCATCCCGCTTAAAACAAGCAAAAGTCACTCCTATTTTCAAAAATGGCAACCATGCAGATCAAGGGAACTACAGACCGATATCCTTTCTTCCAACATTATCAAAATTAGTTGAAAAACACATAGCCAGTCAGATACGTAACTTTACCTGTAGCTTTGATCTCTTATTTAAATCACAATCTGGATTTCGAGAATTTCACTCATGTCAAACGGCTCTAACAAAACTTACAGATAATTGGCTACAAGCTATGGACCAAGGAAATTTAGTAGGCATAACTTTCATCGATTTTAGCAAGGCATTTGATTTGGTTAATCATGATAT